>JAZGTJ010014661.1:0-13957 GCA_036877575.1 Botia almorhae
TGTTCATGACTTGCAGTGTGTGTTCACTCCTCACCAGTGATGGGTTAAATGCAGAGGTCACATTTCGGGTATGGGTTACCATATCTGACAAATGTCACATTATTATAATATGTAGTTTTGTGTCCGTTCATTGGAGATCAATGAGTGCCAATGTTGTTTGGTTACCAATGTACTTCAGAACATCGTCTTAAGTTTCCATTTTGGAAGTTTTCCACTTTGTTATTTCTAGTGTGTTGTGGATGGTTGCTAGGGCGTTGCTATGCAGTTGCTAACGTGTTCTGTGGTTTTGTGATTGCTAGCATTTTGTCACTTATCCCTTAGTCTATGTGATATTCTGGTCTCTAATATGGCTCATGTTTGTCTAAATGTAAATTAATGGGATTTTTTTCACCTGTTTCATCATTTGCCAAGTACAAAAATCATAACTCTGCAATGCTTTGTAACTCCTTAATAAAAACATGCCTCAAATAACCCTTATAGATGAATATCTGACAGAACATGCTGAGTCCATCTGTCTCTGCGCTTTATCATAACAAAACAAACACTTTTCAGCACGTCAACAAAGCCTACAGTGTAGTGTAAATGACAGTCGCTGTTTGTGCAGTAACTGCATGATATATGAGCATTTCTACGACTGGTTATTGGCTGCAGAGCTGCGCAGTATAAACACACCAGCGTCTGTAGAATGACATATTAAATCTTGCATCAGTCCTCTATGACACTATCTAATCCGTGCTAGCGCTGTCGCTAAGGAAACAAAAACAGTGATTTTTCTTACAATCAGAGAGAATGGAGCCCATGTCCTCTGCAGACCTGACCTCTCGCCGTGGTGATGTTTTCCTCGCTGTGGTTGATGATGATGATGGTGATGGTGACTCACGTGCTGTGGGTGGTGGTGATGAAGAGGATGAAAGCACTGAGGCCTCTGGGTAGGAGGGCCCAGCAGGTAATGTGGTTCTCATAAGCAAGAGGAAGAACGAGGCACCAAGCAGGATGAAGGTGAGGGCGACCTCTTTCCATACCCTCATTTTAGAACAGCGTGGGGCATTGAAACTCTGAAAGACACCAAACAAATGTTGAAAATAGTGCTTGAATACTGTTTGATCTTAGTAATGGCTCACATTGCATACTTAGGACAGCTGAATTAATAGATGTTTCCGCTGTTAATATTCAGAGGAAAACACTCTCCTTTTTTTGTTGTTAATGTGAATTTGCGGTCATTTGGGAGATGCTAGGGTAACTAAGAGGTCAACAACTTATCCTGACGCGGCATTATTTCTGAAAAACTATGTACGGTAAAAGAAAATATGATAAAGAGATATTAAATACAGATTAAATGACATGATCTGGCCTTACACATTAGACAGCATTAGACAACTGCACCTGCATCTGCACATAACGATATGTTTGTTTATACATGCAGCTTGATATGTCTGTTTCAGAGATTCTTTAAATGTGGGACTGTTTTCATGTTTAATGAAAAGCTTCTAGTGAACCGTACAGAGTTTTTAAGAGACCCTTTAAAATGCTTTTAAATGAACAGTTTTGGTGTTACGATCTTTGTCATCGTTTACTCGCCATCTTGTGTTCTTACCCTGAAATATTTTATTCTGTGAAACACAAAATCACTTGATTTTGTCTGGCAGAATGTCTAAATGTTCTACTGTATACACAACAAAAGTGTTACCTGATACTCCAGTATCAGGCTTTAATTTGATCTGCACCTCACACACACAGCTCAGGTCTGTCTTCAGAAGACTTGGAATTAAGCCCATGAGTTGTGTGTGGACTACTTTGATTGTGTTTTTTAAATCTCAGAAGCTTGGCTGTAAAAATCAAGTTACGTAAAAACAGCCCGTTCGATGTTAGAAAATAATACAGTGTCAAAAAACAATACAGGTTTAAAATGTTGTTTTGGTTCATAAATGATGACAGTATTGTCATCTTTAGGTGAACTCTTCTTTAAAGTCTGAAGGGTGCAAATTATTTGCATTTATGGGCTTAACGTTTGGCATGCGGTACGTTCTGTGGTTTTAATAGCATACTTGACATACTTGGCAGAATATATTGACCTATGCACGGCACAGTCTTAAGAATTATTGTCTGTGCAAAACAGTTAAAGATCGGCGTGTTTGTGCGATATGAATAGATTGAGGTTTTCTCTCTCAGGTCGTAAACGTTCCTACATATTGTCTTCTCTCCCTAATTGATCCCTCATCTTTATAAAGGTGTGGAACATCCGCCTGGGTGGAGACCCGACATTATTGTACACAAGCAAGTTCCAACGATTAGTCGTGTATTTCCTGAGGGGAAAAGCTTTGTGTGTTGAGATGTTCCAGTCAATGGAGGCAGATTTGTAATGGTAAACATATCTCTCCATCACTGTTGACATAAAGGGGTGGAGTTAACGCAACAGAAAAAGGTCATCACTCACTCACTTATATGCAGGTCCAGACGGAATCTACAGAAATTTTCCGGATTTTTTTCCACGCCGATTTTGTCTCCAGAAGTTGAGAGTGCTACTGTCTTATTGGTAGCTGAATGTTTTATATAATTGGTAATTGTTATTTAACACAAACATACTTTAAATAAATGAATCCATGAGGGGTGAGGATAGATGAGGGGATGCAGATATGGTGTGAAAATCCTAATAGGAAATTCCAAAGTGTTTGGTTTGGTTTGCTCCAAACTGTGCACAGGTCTATGGAATATATAGCTGCACGTGTGGGGTTCATACATGCACGTGTGTGTGTGTGTGTGAATATTTTTCTTTCACCCTCTCAAAAGACTCACATTCTTCCACCTCTGAGGAATTTTTCTTCCTTGTGTTGTTTTTGCAGTTAAACATCCTTCTTTCCTGATTGAAAAGTCCTTCATCTTTGCCACCATCTTCCAGCGTAAAATGGGGGAAAACTCAGGAAGTGGCAGATGGGTAACGTCTAAGGACAAATCCAGACCGCTTCTGGAAGTGTTTTGACAGACTGACTGTGTGGTGGTCTTCCTGGGTCAAGTGAGTCGGGCAGCTCTAGTCTTAGTTGCTTTATTTAAACAGTTATTCTTAGGTAGAGAAATTACGTTATTCATTCTAGAGTTTGAATATTTACATTTACAGAAGTAAAACGCATGAAATGCGAAATGAACATGTCCAGCTCATATTTCTCTTCAATATAACAAACAATAGTATAGATTACAAACTGTAACACATTTACACAACTGGTCAAAAGTTTAGGGTCACTTGACTGAATGTTTCTTATGATCTTAAATACCTTTTGATCTGAAGTTCTATGCTTAAAAGTTTAAAATTAATTTCCTAGACAAAAATAAGCAGAATGCGCCAACACATGGATTTATTTTATTACAAAATTAAAATTTGATAAAAAATAGCCTGAACAAAACAGTGACAAAAAGGCAGCCAATAAGAGCCCAGAAGAGATGAGAGCTCCTTCAAAACTGTTTAGAAGGCATATCAGGGTGAGACCTTAAGAGAACACTTTTGTTAGTTCTAGTCAAAGGGTGACTGTTTTGAAAATGCATCGTTATTTTGGATGTTTGCATAATTGCTAAAGTTACATTTGTGTTATATAATGTTTTTAATGAGATTTTGGTCGGGAAAATGTGCTAAAGTGTTGACACAACGCAAAATAATCCTAACGTCTTAAACGTGGGGTCCTTAGAGTAATTAGTTCTTATGTTTTTAAAATAATATATTGAATTTAATTAATTCAGATATTAGTGTGATTATTCTCTTTAGTTTATAAACACTGTAGATGAAGTTTGTGTGACTGAACAGATCACTTTACTGTCTTTATTTAGAAAAATGATTTCATTTTTTATTAAGACTGGAATTCAGTTTCTTGGTGAGTTTATCGTGCTTTTAGAAACAATATTGTGATTTTTGTTGTGTTTTAGTGTCCGTATCTCATCTGCTGTGTGTTTTGGAAACTCTATTATTTCCCTCACGTCATTTCTCCACAAAAACAAATATAGATCTGACAGGTTTGAACGTCCCACAGGAGGTGAATGATATGGACAAAAACTATTTTATATAATCGTGTGTCTTACACAGTTATTTTTGCTTGAAACGAAGTAAATTTTGTTATTGTTATTGTGTTATCAGTTTACTTTTCACCTTATTTGATTATTTACTTCAGTTTTAGTTAGTTTAGTTTATTATTTCCCCTTTTTAGTTAT
Organism: Botia almorhae; assembly: GCA_036877575.1. Taxonomy (NCBI): domain Eukaryota; kingdom Metazoa; phylum Chordata; class Actinopteri; order Cypriniformes; family Botiidae; genus Botia; species Botia almorhae. Next base: position 4,192 of record JAZGTJ010014661.1, read on the forward strand.
AAAACAGAACGTTGTTTATAACGAATAAATGATAAGTCTGGCATCAGTGTAAAAACAGGTGTTTCACGGAATGTAACACTCGAGTTAAAAACGAAAAACAAACGTTTTAAAAACTGATTGGATGGGATAAAAGTAAAGGAGCCAATGAGAAGCCCAGCTGAACTTTTATCTTTATAAATACTATAAATTGCTTGCCGACCATACATGACTTAGTTAATATAATGATCTGTATTAGTTAAAGTATCTTATTACATTTATTTATTGAAAACTTGTGTATTTTATAATGTTGCTGGTGTGACTATTGTACAAAAAACCTTAAATGAGGTTATGAGCAGTTTGTTTCATGTCAGTTCGTGTCTTATCGCTTTATTCTTAAATGGACGACTGGAATTTTGTACATTTAAGTCGTATAACAGCAAGTTATCTTGAGTTGTTAAGCTTTCATCTGTTTTTACTATAAATACAGTGCAATTCACACTTCAAATGCATTCAGATATACAGTGAGTCCCCCACTGTAGCAATAAACTAACACAGTTTGTAAAGGCATGTGTCCACTAATGGCTTCTGTTGAGTCATTCTGTAATCACAGGACTAATAATCAAAGCAGCTGTTTGAGTGTTCAGAGACGGTTGATTGATGACTCTGGTGAGTTGACTGGCTGCCATCTGTGACATTTTGAATACTATGAACACCGTAAACAATTAACTTTCAGCTATATTTTACACTCATTATTGAGTATGACATCAGTTGCAGTGTGTATGATGGATAGTTGTTATATTATGATGTCAGTGATAATTCGGTTAGTGGTGTATAAGAAGCGTTACCTCATGGGTAATTTTTAAACCGCTTTTACCTGATCGTGTGTCGTGTGTGAGAAACCGGTATGTTATGAAGGCCACGCTGCTTGTAATATTGCAGTATTATTTTTTTTTTGTTATTTTATATAATCTGTGATAGTGTATATAAACACAAAACATTGTGATTGTTTGATCCAACTATAACATTTCCTAATACAGAAAGTGTAGGTGCCTCATACAAAATGATGCTGGGATGTTATGGGTAGTTGCCAGGGTGCGAGTGTGTGGTTGCTATGGTGTTCGAAGTGGTTTTTAGTGTGTTGCTAAGGTGTTTTACAAATTCAAGTAAAACGGTTAATTTAATACTTAGGGTTTAGGGGTTAACTCCTTTTTATATCAGTGGCACTTGCTTTACTTGCAGTTATAATCTTATATAGAAGTGAACAGCGAAACAGTTGTTAGAAAGGCAACATGTAGTACTCTGTAAATCACTGTGTGTGATTTTTGACAAATCACATTGTATCACATCTGTAATGTACATTCTTATGTACATTACTGTAAGTGTTTCTACATGTTTTATTAAGGATAGTAAAGAATAGTAAAGATCTGAATAAGGAAACAAAACTAGGACTTTCCTGGAAGGAAGTGTGTGTGTGTGGGTGTCTGAATATGTGAGGACACATGTGTATCATCGCATGTGTATAACAATGTAAACATGGTTTATAGGGACACTTCCTGTGTTCTTATAAACTCAACCAAGAAACATACTAAATGGCTTTGTTCATTAAAAACTGCCAAAAGTTTTTTTGTGTAAGGTTTAAGTTTAGGGTTCAGGATAGAATATACAGTTTGTACAGTATAAAAACCATTACGTCTATGGAGAGTCCATATAAACCACATATGCCAACGTGTGTGTGTGTGTGTGTATCTGTTTCAGCCATTACTACATAACTCAGATCTTATCAGTTATCTACAGTACAGACAAAAGGTTTAGCAAGAAATTCAGTGTTATCGTGTCACAGTTCGTGTGAAGCGTGGCAGATAGCTCAAGAAGTGTCCTTAATCTGATGCGTTATGCTGGTTAGGGGACTCCAGAGGACCAGACAGCAGAATAACAGGATGGAATATTTGTGAATAAACAGACATCGTGTCATTTGGGATTATGGCACATATTAATGGCAGCTTTAAGATCTCACACTGCCAGTCGGATGTGCTGCTCCAGAACACATGCTAGTGTTTACCACATAATTAAATGTAATTAGGATGTGATGCAGGCCGGGTGGCAGGATGCCGTTGTCGTGCGAAGGTAGATGTGTGACAACCAGTATTTTGCTGTACCGCTTGTACAGCGGTAGGTATATTTACACATCTATTTACTGTATTTGCTTGTCAAACAAGCGGTAATGAGAAAACGCAGAGGGACACATCTTTAACATGTCAAGATAATGAAGAACGTGTTATCAGAGCTGCAGTCAGTAACACATGACAGATCAGTATTCAGTCTTTATACCTCACCCTGATTAAAAACAGTGTGTTTATAGTAATGATTTATAATTTGAACTGTTCTCAGTTCAGCTCAGAATTTCTCAGTTGTAATTGGTTTGGTAACCTGCAATTTCATGATTCAAACAGAGATGGCAGCAAAGAGGCGAAAGTTAAGGATTGTAGCTTTAAATGTGTTCAACTCTATTCAATTGTGGCTCATCCAAACAGATTTCAGCGTGGGGACTGTTTTATAATATTTGTTTTACTGTTTTTCCTGTTGGGCTGCTTCTGTGCTGAGGTGAGGTTTGTTGCGCATTAGTTATAAATAATCTTATCTTTTGGTTTGTGTCCATCGAGTTCTAAATAAAGAGAGAAAGTAATTAAAGAGGATTAAATTAAGCATTTAATTTACCAGGTTATCCACAAATAGATCACATGTTTTTTTAGTACACAGGGATTAGTTGGGTTAGCTTTTGTGCAATAAAATCTATATTGTCATATACACTGTTCACTGTCTACCCTAATATTATGTTTGCTATTACCAGTTTGAGTGGCATCTGTTTTCTGTATTTTCAAAGCAATAACAGGTTTATTTTTCATTGAATACACAGGCATGTAAGACCGTGGTCACTTCAGCAGTCTGGGTGAGGACCTGACGGGGTCCATCATAGGGGCAGGAAGTTTGTAGCTGGGTGGCAGAAGGGAGTCAGGAACACACTCCAAAGATCAGGCTGGGATTAGCACTAATGCGGCCTGCTTTATCTAGCATCACTTGGGCTAACACCTGGGATTGGCTAGCGGAGTGTGGAAGCAGCCGGCCTGGCTAATCTCACAGTCGCCTCATCCGATAGACACACACACACACACACACATACACATACGCTAGCCCCATAAACAACGTTTGCTTCTCACAAAGAATACAGGTCTGCTAAAGAAATAACCACAGTGTCATATAAAATTAACGTTTGTTGATGTATAACTTGCATTATTGCCTAATTCAATTACCGTTATATCAAAACAATAGCAGTACACCAGCATAGACGAATATCTCACAGAGGCGTAGTCCAAACAAATCTTGTGTTAATAAAAATGTTTATCTGTGCATGATCAATGAATATTGAGTTTTAGTTGTGATGAAACCCAGTACTGATGTTTTATACTGCTGAGATGTGTGTCATTTCCATCTCATTCATGTGTTAGTTGTAGGGTGTGGTTAATGTGTTGCAGACAGCGCTGTTGTATTTGATTGGTGGTGTATTATTGGACTTGTGTCTCTACACGTTACCATGAAGTTAATTCTTGTCTGTCAGTGTGTGTTAGTGTACCTGTGTGTAGCAGACAGTGTTTGTATGCAGTGTAGTTTGATATTTTTGGGTGCAGTAAACTTGTAGTTTCTGGATGTGCGCTGTGATTTATTCAAAGAGAATCGAAGCTAATTACCGTTTGGTATTAATAGCTGATCTATATATACAGTAACTGACTGTGGCTTTATCTCTGGTCTGGTTAAAAGATCAGAAAAGTTAATTCAAATCAACCTATTGTTAGATTCATGCGAGCGGTTTCTGTGGCAACCAATGCATTACACCAACTACTGTAAATTACGCGAACAATTTCCTGTTGTATGCAGGCATAGAATCAAGATCTAGTCAGGTTAGCATCTGTCTATACATAATGGAGTTGTAGCAGCTAAGATGAGGTGCCCACTAGTCTGAATATGATTATTTCAATCTGTAATTTCTGTCTCTCTATCGCCATCTCTGTTTGAAACATAAAATTGCAAGTCACTTTACGTACTTATTTTGCCTGTATTTAAATCAAATGAAACCAAACTGATATTTCCCAGAAAATCAGACCCAAACTATACTTTTTTTTAAAACTGACCGTTGGGAATCAGGGTAAGCTAAGGAGAAAGTTTTGAAGACCATCTAGTGCTACAGCGATTTCTTTCATGTAGTCTGTGAGTCAAATGACTAGCATGTCTGGGCGATCAGCTCTGCTTTTACTACTGACTTACTAACTCTTAATACTGAACATAAATCAGACATATCACATTCAGGCTCATTTTTAAAACGTGTTGTAAATATTGACCAAATCTGTTATCGTTTGTGCTGGAAATCACATGTTTGCTGGATGTATGAGTCAACAGCTGTGGAAGGCATTTTGTTTAGCATTTCGTTTGTGTGTTTGGAGGTGATCCAATACATGTGGGGATGCTCGGTGTGAAACACAACAGCTGTGACATACTGTACATGTGAAAGTGTGCAAATCTGACTGTAACCCCGGAACTACCACCTCTTATTACGCAACGCGGAACGATGCATATCACAGCGTTTTAGCTACCAGCATCAGCGAGACACACCCTCACATCTCAGTGTACACGGGTGACACTTCTACATTAGACAAACGGAGCGTGTCTTGGACAGTGTTGCAATGGCGACAGGGCCTAGTTTACTTCTTCTATCTACTTCTATCTCTCACTGTCCACTAAATAAACTCTCAAAACGTCTGATTTAAATACAGTTTAACTCAACGAGGCCAAAGGGTGTTTGAAGTTTTCTTTTGGCGCAATAAAGCTGGCTTGCATTTTTTGTAAAAATGTTATACAGAACTACAGTGCGTGCAGACAAATGATTTGCTATTGAAACAGTATCGGAGTTCTCATTGGTTTGCCAGTAACGCTCCTGTCCTGTATTTTGAATGTCATGGAGTCGACACGTGAATCTGGGGAGTTTGATTTGTGGATCCATTGAGAATTTTACAAGAGGAATATGATATCATCATAGAGTTACTACCCGTCCACGGTGAGAGCGGCCTTCTCGCTCGCTCTGCGTGAACACCGCGCATTTCCTGTCATCTCTCACCCCACGTGTTTTTTCCTGCGACTGGCCGTAAAAATGTGCTTCATGCGGGGGAAGCCTCAACATCTGATCGGCGTAAAACTCCAGATGGACGCCGGAGAGACGAGCACATGTGTAGGACATGATTGATAGTCGACAAGGACGTGACCTTCGTTTATTCCATCCTGGTTATTGTGTACTGTAAAATACAACGTTTTTTACACTGTTTTGATGACGTAAACCTAATTTATAACTTTCAACGTTGTTTTTTGTTGTGTTATTCGTTATCACAAAGACAAATAGCATACGTTGGAAATCTCAAATCTGTTGCGTTGCGTAATTTCACAGTCTGGATCTAATGCCATGAGATGAAAAGGGTGTTTGTTTTCACTTAAAATCCTGCGTTTGTCCGTCTGCGTGCCAAACAGGACTATACTTAACTAACGCCTGGCGCAGTTCTTCGTGATGCTATTTTAAAAATCTAGATGATTAGGACCTGGAATAGTTGAATGCAGCTTTTTCTTTGCATGTCGTAGCAGGACGGACAAAAAAAACAAACCCGCCCATCCAAGCTCGTCTACCTGAAAAATGTGTCAAAGCTCGGTATCGTGGGCGAGAGTGGCGATTTTACTGTGTGATGTTGGAGAACCATCTTCGGGCAGCTTGAAATCTAAGCCAGATTGAATCCCAGGTAACACGAGTTGAACAGCTCAAGTGAATATAAGCTTAACCTGCCGTGCCTTTGCTACCCCTAAAATGCCCCAGATCCCCCTGACCCATGTATTTAGGTCATTGCCGTTCACTCACCATATACTGTAGAATATACCAGCTTTTCTGGCGGCGCAGATGAAGCAAATTGGCCAGTAAGAATCTATATCTCTGTCAATGCTGTGCAGGTTACACAATCTCACACAGGTAAATGAAGATTAACCCTTTGAAGACACACAAACTTAAACTGCTTATAAATGCCTCTATAGTTGACCCTACAGACATCCACTCTGGAAAAGAAAAAAAACTCTGTCAAGCGTGTAAGTGACGCTCCACTGTAAGTGATGCATGATGACCCATAAGTCTTAGCTGTCGGAAATCAAAGAAGGACTTTTTAATCCTAAGGGACTTTAGTTTGTGTTTTTTTGTAAAGTAATGTAAAAAAAACACCTTTGAATCTGAATGCATTGTAACGTGTTCAGAATTTCCGGAGTTATCAAGAGGGAAATGTCTGCTTCATATAAACAAATTCAAATGGACACAAATACAGAAAACACCTTGATTCGATTAATGAAACAACCTGTTTGCTGATCGCGTACATGAAATCTCAGGCGATCTGCAACATTTAACACCCTGGCTGTAAGTAGCAGCTTATGCTAACAAAAGAAGATGTGTCCTTACCAAGTGGCCGGCTAAGCCAGACTTATCAGGGTGGCGTTGCGTTGACCTCAGACAGCAGGAGGGGAGAGTAAATCCCTAATGGTGAGCAGAGAGGCAGGACTGGAGGCAATAGCTTGTGCTTCTCCTCCACAGGGTATATCCATGTAATCGTGCAGAAGATCTGTGCTCTGAAGGGCTGGCCTGAGTTTATTTGTATGGATATTAAGTACGCTAGCAGTGTCCTAGAAATTCCTTCTCATTATGACTTCTCCTCCAGACTTTCCCGAAATGTTTACATCACAATGTCTTCCGGCCACTTTCGAGGTGGGCTCGGAATTTCCTCATCCTTTGACATAGTTGGTTATGTAAGTTGGTCGCTAGCAGATGGTGGTTTTGCAATGTAAAGCGTTTTTTTAATTGAGCGTAAGGGGCTCAGGGTGGCGATCTGGGTTCAGGTGATTCTGGTCCGGTTCTAGGATTTCAGACCTGAAACGGAAATAAATTCACATTGTTTATGTGCTCATGGAATAGCAGGTGGTACTCTTAGTTCTGTTCCACAACCCAGTTATTACATTTAAAATAGACAGTGTAATAATATTTGTTGAGCTGTTTATTAGTAGAGTATTGCGTTGTTAGTAGATTAGTAGAGTATTGCGAGTGTGTGTCAAGTAGTATTTGTGTTTCTGTTTTTGTAGAGCCCTCAAAATCTTTCGAGATTCCATCTCAGTTAGGGTGCTGACTTACAAAGCAGCTGCCAATGATAGACAGCAAGAAAACTCACTAAGTTTTGAAATAGTGCCGTTGAGTGGAGCCAGTGATTTTTAGTGTCCCGTTACCACGATAAACCTTCAACGGTCTTAATTCACTCCAGATCTTCCTCTCATCTGTTCGTGTGAGGTTCGGACGTACCCTTGATCATCATTTTAGACCAAAACAAAACTGTGACTAAATGTTGCAACTCCCTTTTACTGTTTCAGTCAGAAATTTATGTTCATGTTTGTCCAAGACGTTGTTTTTCCCTCTTGTGCTCTTTTAATTTCTGTTGATATTTAAGCCATAACTTTGTGCTGACTTGGAAATCCAGACTGAATTTAAACAGATCACCGCGAGGTTTGTCTCAAAATGACAAGATATTTAAACAGACTAAAGCTAGAGCACAAGGCAACTCCATCTGGACTTCAAGACTTACCTTGTGTCATTAGAGGCTTACAGTCTATCCAGATTCCTGGCTTGGCTTCTTCTCATACAGTTTAGAGTCCTCAGAACATAAGGTCCCTGTGTATGTTTATAGTGATGTTTGAGAGCAGGAGTTTGCGTGTGTGTGTGTTTTAGGGGTGTGCGTATGGAGAACTCTTCTCTGTCCCTGTCAATCTCTCCTCCCTGAGTTTAGACTCCTCCTCTGCCAGCGTGCTGATCGCTGCCTGGGTCAGATTACCGTTGACTCTAATCACTCATGGCAAAGTCCTGGATCTTCTCCTCGCTCACTGGATGGTGCCCAAGGATGGTCAGAACCAGGGCACAAGGAACACATCCTTTAAATACCCATTCACACACCACGTGTGACACCTGCAGTGTGGGGCAGTCCATAGCAAGGGGAGAATCTCTTGTGTGAATAATAATGTGGAACGTTGGCTAATGTTCTCTCAAAGTTATCAAAAATGTTCTTGCAATAATGTTAGTAGAACTCTTCAGAAATGTTATGCTCTGGTAGTTGTGGAACGTTTGAAAAACATTACAAAATGAAAATGTTAAAATACAGTTCATGCAATAACATTAATCCAACAACTATAAAAAACGGTGTGTTTTGAACGTTCCTTTAATGTTTTTGTTACTCAGTGGAAGTGTTACGGAAACATTCTTACAATGTAAAATTGTTAGATGTATTGACCCACATTACAGGTGTCACACATGTGGCGTGTGAGTGGGCGTTAAAATCTCTCTCTCTCTGTGTAGCCCTGACTGTACAGGGATGAAGTGTAACGCTACAGTCTACAGTGACTGTTGAACTGTTTTCAACCTCTGGTCCACACATGTGGCGCCAAATAAGGACTCTGATTTGAATAATTGTGCAAACTGCCCAATATGCAAATAGTTCGGACACACCCATATTTAAAGGAGGCGTATTTAGCGTCTGAAGAAAGACAACTGGCAGTTAAAATCGTTTATGTTAAAAAACAGAAATAGGAGGTTTGCTGTTGTTTGAATATAAAATGTAAAATCATGTTCAGTTATTATTGCAACTCCTCGGTATAGTTTGAATCAAATAATTTCATATCGTAAGTGAACGATTTAGCTATCCAGTATCATTCAGTGCCGTGCTTTCATTGTGGGGAAAAACCCGAAGTGTGATTTAAATTAATACCTGCTATTCGTTTGTTTCCATTTCTGAACTATCTAGCACTGTAAATCATTTCGCAGGTGCTGTGTATCCCACGAAAACTCACTTTTCTTGGCTTGAGGCGATGGTGAGGAGATCTTTGCTTGGCTTGGTTCTCCATGTGTTCCTCAGATGCGAAGACGAGCCTTCAAGCCTTTTTTTTGGGTTCAAGATGCAAGTCCTTCACAAGTACAGTATCTTAAAATATGTGGCCGTTCACCAAAGCTGTATTCTGTCAGGGAGAGAGAACAGGAGACTCAGCATAGCTCTGTGGGGGATCGATACTCGGTTTATAGACTCAGATTCATGGCTCTCTGAAACACCACCAGCTCTCCCGAGAAGAGTGTGTTAAAATCCGCTAATGTGAAGCAGATGGAAGACCTTCAGAGAAAGTAAACGTCTAGCTCTTGAGGAATGGCACACTAATCGCTCTCTTATAACCTTGTCAAGTGTCAAGCTTGTTAAAGAACAGCCGAGCCTGTGACAGCAAGAAATGTTGGTTTATTTAAAGGTGATGTGTACGCAGTAATTGTTTAGATACTGCACAACAGTATCGTATACAAGCTGAACTTCTGAACTGTGCGAACCCAAACATCAAATCGGGTGGGAAAAATATCAGCTTTCAATAACTTCATGAACATGAAATCATAAACATTTACCATGTAGATTTGTTTAAACCGTAATCAAGGGCGTTATTGAATTAGTCCCAAAATTTTGTTAACCTTGGATAAAAAAGTGGAACCTTATGTATCTGACCAAACTTAATCTCTCTGTCTGTCTCTCTCTCTGTCTGTCTCTCTCTCTGTCTCTCTCTGTCTCTCTCTCTCTCTGTCTCTCTCTCTGTCTCTCACTCTGTCTGTCTCTCTCTGTCTGTCTCTCTCTCTCTCTCTCTCTCTCTCTCT
>JAZGTJ010014662.1:0-13957 GCA_036877575.1 Botia almorhae
ATACGGTTGCGGGTTTGTTTCCATAAAAGGTGGACTAGGAAGGGAACGTTGAGTTGTAAACTTGAAGTGTGTCTACACAGTGAACTTCTCTGTAGCCTGTGACGTTCCACAAGTAAGTGCCACCTGTCTGGAGTCGAACGTTACCTGGTATTTCACAGGAGTCTCGGAATATGCTGTTAGTTATGGCCTCACCATGCTCGACTCAATCCACTGCCCACACGTGTGGTAGGAATTTTGTAGGAATGTTGAACGTTTGTGATGCATTCGTAGAAAAGTCATACAGGTTTGGAATGACATAAGAGTGAGTAAATGATGGAGGAATTTTCGTTTTGGGGTGAGCTGTGTCTTTCAGCTCTAACACATTTCTGCAGTACAGCTGATACTTCAGGGTGTCTGTGTTCTGGTTTGTCTTTTTGACCTTCCTCTGGAGTTTTGAAATAAGACAATACTAAGAGGAGATGTCTGTGGTTTGTGTTTTCCCCAGAGAGACTTCGAGAGAGAGACTGTTTCTATCTCATTTCATTTTCATTCATTTTCATCTCATTGTGCAAGAATGTTCTTTATGTTTAACACCAGGTCTGAACTCTGCTGACAATCCTGTTGGTGCAGTATTGCTTGTTCTATATTATTGCTTATATTCTTTCCCCCTCTTTATCGGGTACTGCAGAATTGTTTGGATTATATGTACAGAGTTTATCTCCCCCCCCATCTCTTCTTCCTCAGCAAACACACGCATTCACAAGCACATCCTCCATTCACATCCAGTCAGAGTAACAAACCCTGTTTTGTTTGTTTGCGGATGACAGTCTTCACTGTCTTCCATCTGTCCCCCAGTTAAATCACAACACACTGCCCTCATCGGAGCCATGGCTTGGTGGTTAGCCCAAATGACACGTTGAGCTCTGGTGTTATTTGTGGCTGATGCGAGTTTGAGTCTTGTTCACATGTGTTCCTAAATGTTGACTTTTTTATTTCCCTACAGGAGATCTTGTCCTGTTTTCCAGAAGTCTTTGCATCCTTCAGAGGAGGAAGCCGAGAGTGGGACAAATGAAAATGGAACAGGAAGTTGCTATGTTAGCCAGCAGAGTTGATTAAAAACAGCAGAGGTGCTTCATCGACTCCATACAGATCTCCAAGAACAATAAAAAAGCAAATAAGACCCTCAAACCCTCAGAAACACAATCACACACTCTGAGAAGAGTCAAGAGCAATACAAAGTAAGTGAAAGAAGGTGGAGCTCAAAGATACAATGGATACAAGAAGTCGTCACTAATTTCTCTCTTGTTTCTCCCTGTCTCCTGATCTCTGCTTCCTCCCAGGATGAAGCTGAAGGAGGACATGTCTCCTCTTCTGCTGCAGGTCTTTCGATCAGTGGTCTGGGTTTATTCCGTCATCACGTTCATACCCTGGTACCTGCTCTCAGGGGCCAGCGAGAACCAGGCCCGAGCCAAACGGGTCAAAGCACGTTCAGTGAGTATCTGTTGGATTAACAAAGACACGTTAAACACTTAAAGAACACAGTGCAGGAGTAACTGGAGGTAAGTAAGGTAACTGTGACTCAGTTTTCATCACTGATTTATTATGTACTCGCTGAATAACTGGTTTTAGTTTTTGAGGTTATGGATCGCAGCTTTAGAGGGACCTGTGAGTTTATGCTAGTGGAACTAAATGTGTTTTGTCAAACATTCAGCTCCAGATCTTTCCTCATGACCTCATTCTTCTCACTTGTGCTGTCAGATAAGCGGGAAGCCCGCGGGGTCGTACCGGGCAGTGAACAGCCAGAAGCAGCTGGTGTCTCTGCTGCATGAGGGTGTGGACACGCTGGATAAAGTGTTCGAGTACGCTGTAGTTCACTACCCTAAAAGAGACTGTCTCGGCACCAGAGAGCTGCTGAGTGAGGAGGACGAAATTCAGCCCAACGGCAAAGTCTTCAAGAAGGTTTATATCACCACATACTCTCAATGATTTTAGATCCCCGTTTACACCACAACTCTGAATTACTCTGAATTCAGATCAGTTTCCCTCAGGCTGCATGAGACACTTTTAACAATTAAAGAGGAAAAACTGATCTGTCAGTTTAGACTGCACGAGATTTCCAAAAATATACTTGAAATTTCATTACAAAATAAAACACACATCTAAAATATTTCTCTGTGAAAAAACACAAGATTTGTCACTGTAAACACAGCGTACTCCGTTTAGTTAGCTGTTAATGTTTTAGCACTGGAGTGTGTAAGATATCTAAGGTTATGTGGACAGATCCTGAGAGAAGTTAGTGTGTGACTGAACTCCAGAGGAGATGCGTCAGTGCTCGTCTGTCTCTCTCTGTAAACACTGTGTTTCTCTGGATGGTTATTGTCCAGAACTGTTTATATGATACAAGAGAAAAGAAGAAACATGGTGCTGTGACAGCCTCTGGGAATCCGTGTGACTCAGACCTGCTTCTGTCTTCTCTCTTGTTAGGTGATTTTGGGCGATTATAACTGGCTGTCGTACGAGGACACTTTCTGTCTGTCTCAGAGGTTTGGCAGCGGTCTGGCCGCGCTGGGTCAGAAGCCCTTGTGTAACATCGCCATTTTCTGCGAGACACGAGCGGAGTGGATCATCGTGGCTCAGGCCTGCTTCATGTACAACTTCCCACGTGAGCACACACACACACACACACACACACACATCATCATCTGTATGTGTAGTGTGCTGAGATGAGGAAAATATATAATATCCAGCCAAACACAGCAGCACTGCTGCGATCTGTCACTGTTAGTTTCCAGACCGTCAGACAAGCACCCTGTGTTCTCAGCTGTTTAAACGCTTCAGTGGACACACTGCCTTAGTTCTGGAATGACACTTTCAAATTGTAATAAATGATGCCAGAGCAGTTTTTAAATGTGTGTCTCTCTCTCTGTCTGTCTCTCTCTCTCTCTCTCTCTCTCAGTGGTGACTCTGTATTCTACATTGGGAGGAGCTGCTATAGCTCATGGTCTGAATGAGACTGAGGTCACTCATATTATAACAAGCAAAGATCTGCTGCAGGGTCGCCTCAGGGTGAGAACATGATGCATCAGAACGCACTGTAAGGGTACAGGCCCTGATCTTACAGTAACAGTGATAGTGAATATACAATACATATACAGAATATAATAATATGTACAATTTTTTAGTGTATTAATTTAAAATTAGATTTTACTTCTCTGTTACTTATCTAGTTGCCTGTCATCCATTTAAACAATTTATTTGAACTTCATGAACTTAAACAGAAAAGTAAGTTTAATCATAACCAATGAAAATTACAGCAACTAGAAGTGAAAACAAAACAGCTAAATATTATAAATACCGGATGACCGCGTTTGAAGCTGGTAGAAGTACAATACCTGATTGACAGTCATACCTCCCAGTTCCAGAATCTGTAACAGAACTGGACAGCACTGTCTTCATGTATGTTCATCTCTCTCTTTCTCTCTTTCTCTCTCTCTCTCTCTTTTTCTGTCTCTCTCAGGCGATTCTGATGGATGTTCCCCGACTGAAGCACATTATAGTGGTTGATAAGAAACCCAGCAGCTGGTCTGATCTGCCCAGAGGCATCATGGTTCACAGCATGGCTGCTGTGCAGGAACTGGGGGCCAAACCTGAGAATGGTAAGAGACGGAACTGAATTCTGCTGCTTAAATTTGATCTGAATTTAGGATGTGCTTTCAAATGCAAAATAAACATGAGACGAACATGTGAATACAAAAACATCTTTTGTCATGTTCTGAAGTTTACGGACACAATAAACAGCCTAAAGACCAAAAGAGCTGTAAAGACAGATTGTGTTCGAAAAGAACGAGCAGTTTTCATGGCAGCACATTCCTGAGAAGATCAGAGACCAGACAAACACTCGAGCACATCCACCTCTCATGTGTCAGATAAGAGCAGATTGAGATGTTAGCATGATCATTTCAGCAGGTTCTCTCTTCAGAAGGACTGAGATGAAAGATTTAGGCTTTTCTCTGGAGCATCAGACCTTCTCTTTTATTTTCTGCCTGTGTGGATGTTTTGGCTCTGATGAGATTTGTCTGCGTCTGTGCAGTCGCAGTCTCCCGCAGACACCCTGTGTCGTCTGATATTGCTGTGATCATGTACACCAGCGGCTCCACAGGAATTCCTAAAGGAGTGGTGATCTCCCATAGCAACATCATCGCCGCCATCACAGGCATGGCCGAGCGCATCCCTAACCTGGAGTACGTCTCTCTCACACTTACATCTGTCTCACAGTTTATCTCACCTGTCTCACTGACAAAAATCATAATCGTCACTTTATTGTAGTCACGACAGTTATTGTTACTGCTGTTAAATAATAATAAATTAATATGGGATTGTCTTAAAATAGTGTAAGAAACATACAGTGTAAAATCTAGTTATGTGCCTTTGTCATTTTATTATTTATTGGTTTTAAATATTGCTATACATGTTTAATTTTTGTTTTGATTTCAGTTAACAGAAATGTTTTTGTTGCAGTAAACTATAATTGCCCTGTTGAACTATGTTTCGTCACAATAATCATTGTTGTGTTGTTATTTGGGAAGAAACGAGCGTGTTTATTTGGATTTGTTTGGGTGTTTCTGTTAATCGAGGTTTATTTTGTTCGGGCAGTGAGAATGACACCTACATCGGCTACCTGCCGCTTGCTCATGTCCTGGAGCTCAGCGCAGAGCTGGTGTGTGTGTCGCATGGGTGTCGCATCGGATACTCCTCACCTCAGACGCTTGCTGACCAGGTACAAACACACACACACACACACACACTCTCATGCTGATGTGCTGTCACACAGTCACGCAGAGTAAAAAACTGTAGTAGTTCAAAGAAAAGAAACCCCTCATTTTCTTCTGTTTTTTTCTCCCACAGTCCTCTAAAATTAAAAAGGGCAGTAAAGGAGACACCAGTGTACTCAAACCGACCCTGATGGCAGCTGTGCCTGTAAGACACGTGTTCTTGGTCATGGGTTCTTACTGTACATGTACACGTGTACAGTAGCGGGTTGAGTCTCATATGGCTGTAAAGGATTTCTGTCTCTCTGTCTGTAGGAGATTATGGACCGCATCTATAAGAACGTCATGACTAAAGTTGAGAAGATGAGCAGTGTGCAGAAAACGCTCTTTGTTCTGGCGTACAACTACAAAATGGAGCAGATCTCCAAAGGATACAGCACACCGCTGTGTGACCGGTATAATGCAGCAGCCAGAATTTATGGAAATTAATTGGAAATTTTGGGTTATTTTTACAAACTGTATCATATACAAGCATAAATATAAACACATATGCTTCCTCGACATGACTCGTGTTCATCTGTTTGACATAATTCCCATATGTTCCTGTAAATTCCCAATCTCGGAATTTTGCAACCCTACTGCGCAGAAATACGCTCTGAGGTTTCTAACGTCTGATTGGTTCATTCTGTGCGCCTGCAGGCTGGTGTTCAACAGGGTGCGGTCATTGCTGGGCGGTAACACGCGGGTGCTGCTGTCGGGTGGAGCTCCACTGTCTGCGGCAACTCAGCGCTTCATGAACATCTGCTTCTGTTGTCCTGTGGGTCAGGGCTACGGCCTCACAGAGACCTGCGGAGCTGGAACCATCAGCGAGGGTGAGCATCACCTCCACACAGCCAGAAGAACTGAAGCTTAGGGGAGAACAGGAAGAGCTGTAGCTCAACAGGTGGAGCATAGCGTTAGCAACACCAGAGTACTGATAATGTATAGCTTAACTGTCCACATGGGTTTGAACCTGCGACCTCTGTGTTAACAGCCCACGTTGAACTATTTCCTACTGGCAGATCATTTATGTGACTGAGCTGTATTATACTGCTGAATAAAGACGCTCAATGAACGTGTTGATTAATGTGTAAACTGCACAGTTGTTTATAATTGTGTGTGTGTGTGTTCTGCAGTGTATGATTACAGCACTGGGCGAGTTGGTGCTCCACTGGTTTGTTCAGAGATCACTCTTAAAGACTGGGAGGAAGGTGAGTGTCGCTGTATTAAAGCTGCAATCTGTAACATTTGTAGTTAAAATAAAAAATAAAAAATTATTGAGCAAGTAAATAAGTCAGTGTTCAAAACTGTCTACTTTACCCTGATTTACAACTGTTCATTTATAATAATGATTTCTAATTTGAGCTGTTGGGTCAGATTTTCCAAGAAATGTCAGTTTGGCTTCATTTACAACATACGCAAGTAAATGTATGGCGACAGAAATGGTGACAGAGCGGCGAAAGTTACACATTGCAGCTGTGAAGAACTGTTTGTGCTTTTGTTTGTTGTCTGTATGTTTAAGTTGAAATTCTTTATGCTTGTGATGACGCGATTCAATTCGAGTTTCATCTCTTTGTGGCTGTAGGTGGTTATCACAGCACAGATAAACCAAACCCGCGAGGAGAGATTCTGATTGGTGGGCCCAACGTCACCATGGGTTACTATAAGAACGAGCAGAAGAACCGGGAGGATTTCTTTGTGGATGACAGCGGTCAGCGTTGGTTCTGTACTGGAGATATAGGAGAGTTTCACCCCGACGGCTGTCTCAAGATTATCGGTAATGTGGTTTATGAGAACTCTCTGTAGACGTCATGCTTTTTATACTGTACCAACTGTATGTTCTATCCCCTAAACCTCGAACCCCTCACAGAACCCTTTATAATTGACAAAAAAAAATCATCGTTTGATGTTTGTTTGTTTTTTAAGTGATTTGGTTCATGAACTATATTTACATTGTTATACACGTCATGATACACAAAATATGTGAATATGTGGTTTACGAGGACCACATATTCACATATTCACATATATGATCACATAGATTCATATTCATATTCTGTGTGTGTGTGTAGACCGTAAGAAGGACCTGGTGAAGCTGCAGGCTGGTGAATATGTGTCTCTTGGGAAAGTGGAGGCCATCCTGAAAAACTGTCCCCTCATTGACAACATCTGTGTTTATGCCAACAGGTAAAAGATAACACACACACTCACACAGCAACACACACACTCACTCACACACTCACACACACAGTAACACACACACTCACACAATAACACACGGTAACACACACACTCACTCACACAGTAACACACACACTCACACAATAACACACAGTAACACACACACTCAGTCACACAGTAACACAGTAACACACTCACACACAGTAACACACAATAACACTCACACAATATCACACTCACACAATAACACACACACTCACACACACACTAGCTGTGACTATCATGAATGCAGCATGTATATATGATGTATACAGTGTTGTATGGGGATGTAAATCATGTTTCTGTCTCTTTATGCAGCGAGGAGTCGTATGTGATTGGCTTTGTGGTGCCCAATCAGAAGCAGTTAACAGTTCTGGCGGGGCAGAGGGGCATCAGAGGATCATGGGAGGAGATCTGTAATCATGAGGAGATGGAGAAGGAGGTTCTGCGTATCATCACTGAAGCGGCCATAACAGGTCTGTCAGCAGCAGCCGAAATACAGATGTGGAACAGAGCTGACTGCCTTTCAAAGCAGGAGTTAGAATGAATTAGCCACGCCTCACAGGATGTTGCATCACAATTTGGATTAAAATGACAGGAAGAGGTTTTACTCTCAAGCTGCAAGTGTTTATGTTGTGCAGACAACACGACACATTTCAAACAGAGACAAAAATGTACATTAAAAGCTAAAATTTAAACCAAAAATTTAAATTAAGAGCACATTTATACATTGTTATTATATAACAAAGTTCTATAATGTATATAATAATGATATATAGTTTACCTGCCTTTATGAATAGCATTATAATGTAGGCCACGCTGTAACAAGCAAAACTGTTAAATGTGCGTTTTGATTGTCAGGTAAGCTGGAGCGCTTTGAGATCCCAAAGAAAATTCGTCTGAGTGCCGAACCGTGGACTCCAGAAACGGGCCTTGTCACCGACGCCTTCAAACTCAAACGCAAGGAACTGAAAACACACTATCAGGACGATATCGAGAGGATGTACGGCGGCAAGTGAAAGAAACCAGCAGTCGGCCAATGGGGTGACGGGGGGGGGGACACACCATTCCACAATGCCTGCATACAATACCCACAATCCTTTGCCTTCCTGCTCCCTGTAATACTCAGTGATCCACACTTGAATTTGTAAGAATATGGTTTGAATCCGGTTTGACCAAAACAAATGTAGAGGGAACCAAGTGACCGAGTCATGCAAGATGTTCTGTTCCATTAATGTAGTGAAGATGAGGAAGACACTCCTGGAGAATACTCGACACAGAGTCTTAAGGACCCCGCCCACTCCTTTTCCTGCTTTATGATTGGCTCTCATAGACACACTTCCCGCCCTAATATGTAAGCTTGATGATTCCATCCCACCGTGAAGCGGACACACTGAATTTTTAGGGATTTTTTCGCCTATGCAGGGAAACGTTTCACACGTTGGTGATATTTTGTTGTTGTTTGTTTCTTCCATTTGTTCAGACTTTTTGTTTCACAGAAACTGTATTGCGAGCCATTGGAATATCTGAATTTGTATTGAATTTATTTGTATTCTAATGTTACTTTTTCTGAAGAGGAACTTTTGGTCACGTGTACTTCATTTGTATTTTGTTATTTTGAACTTCAGCTTTTTTGTTCAACTGTATCCAAAGTCTGTTGCATTTGCCCTGTGTGAGTTAATGTGAGTTAAGAGCAAGTCTTTATCCAAAGATCTGTTCTAATGTTACAGAACCGCTCCTAAACTGAAAAGCTTTCAAAGAGAGAACGGTAGAGAACGGTTCTTTATCCAGAAATCTGTTCCAACGGTGCGCAGAACGGTTCTTAATCCAGAGATCTGTTCTAACGGTGCGCAGAACGGTTCTTAATCCAGAGATCTGTTCCAACGGTGCGCAGAACGGTTCTTAATCCAGAGATCTGTTCCAACGGTGTGCAGAACGGTCCTTAATCCAGAGATCTGTTCTAATAGTGCAGAGATAATTTCTGATGAACTGCTAGAAGGTTACGAAGTGCTATTTGTGCTAATGTAGAATGTAGCTGTTGTGATACATCAGCGCAGCATTAACAAACATTCAACCTGTTATCTCTTAACATCCAGCATCTACACACATCAAGTGAATATTTCTTGACCCTCCATTGGTTTGAATTTGTAAAGCCTTTAAACTTCTTCAAAAATGCCATGTAATCTTATGATGTTGGCCATAAGTTGTGCGTAAGTGTTGTGCAAGGAAAACGTGTGTGCTAGATTAATGTAGTTTAAATGCCCTTTTAGTTTTCCTAAATAGTCGTTTCATTGATTAATTAAACATTCTGTGATAGTGTCATTGTAGGAAACAGATCAGTGACATCAAAGAGGAAACGTATGAATCTGAATGTGTAATATAAATGTATTCTCAGATATGTACAGTAAAACGCACAGTTCAACCCCATAAGCACGAATGTTTCGACCCCTCTTCACTGTAACAGGAGAGGTGCATTTATTCTGCTTCACACTGTACAGATCTCATCACACGCTTCTGATTCGTGCTCGAGTTGCATGATTAAGGAGACGTCAAGCAAACAAGCTTAAACTACCAACATTGTATTGCAGACATTTGAAGATACAAGCATCTTTAAATCTGTACAAATATTCATATTATTAATGTGAAAATGTACCTGTCAGTTTTCAGCACTTAACATGTTTAAGGCAAATAGGTCAAAATTCTGTATGTTTGTTTGATTCATGTAGTTTTGATAAGTCAACATGTAGAAAATCTCCAGCTGTACATTCCTGACAGACGACGCTGTTTGCTTTGTTGTGTAAAGGAATTGAGATCAAATGTTGTTACAAAATAAGATAAGTCTGCCTTTCTTAGCTCAACGGAGAAATGTTGATCGCCTTTTTGTACGCAGTGGAAATTAAAGGTGTATAGGAATTTGTACTTTTGGTAAGTTATTTGTCGTCAACATCACAGAGTGACTCTTTCCCTCCTAATAGCTGCTGGACACTTATCTTCATTGTGCTTGAGTGAAATCCTGCAGTGTCATTTGTTCCAGCCACAAACAGCTAGACAGTTTGTGCTCTGACTTTGACCTGTCTTACAACACGCAGGTCAAAGCAGCGTCATTATTTATTTGTCATTTGGCTTGAAACGATGTTACACAGAATAAACGCTTTGTGACTCTACCGAGTTCAATTGTTTGAGTGTTGTTTTGTATTTTTACTATCCGTTTGTGTTGGTTAAGGAAATTAACTTTACAGCTTTAAGTTTTAAAATAATCAGTGTTGTCAGAATAATGATCGTTTTCAGGAGCTTTAATGTTGCATTTAAGAGCAGAATTGACACGGAAACTGGGACACGAACATGGATTCATGAATCAGTGCTATTTTAAGCACAAGAGAGAAAATAAAAAATTAAACTGAAATATGGTTCGTTTCAAAATAATGAAAATTGACGGGGTCCAGAATGAATTAATCTGTTTTATTTAGCAGATCATTTATAGATGCGCTGTTATGATCCAACACGGTACATAAATCTGTAACCCCCCTCCCTACTGAAAACTGGATGTTTCCGTAAATAAATTATAACAAAAACTACAGTAATATGTATTATGTATCCTTACTGTAGATGATATGACCTTTATGCGCCAGCAGGTGTCAGTATGACATCTCATAAGAGAAATCAAATAAGAGCTAAAAATGGCTGCGTCACATATTTGTTTAGATATTCGATATGTAAAACAGTATCTTCTCTACAAATCTAACTATTTTATTTAGAAGTTAAAGCAAACCTGAAATGTTAAAAATATATAAGTTGTTTTTACCTTATTTGGAAAGGGTAAACATAACATTTTTGATATTATTAAAAGTGCATATTTAGGAGAGAGTTGGCAAAACCAGGAGATGAATAATGTCAGAATTATTTCTTATGTAAACTGAAGAAAAAGGTGACGCATTTTTATATACAAATTACGTCTCTGTGACCTCGCGCAGCTGACGTCAAAGGTATTCATCTTATATTGCAATCAGTGGGATGAGATTTTACATATTCAGGGCTTTGAAAACTGCTGCTTTAAAAGTCCACTGAACAAGTCTCGTCCTTAGCACAAGTATCGGTGTCCATGGAAACCAAGACCTCAAGCTAACGGAGGACAGCTTTTGTGGACTTATCAGGACAGAGATGGAAAGATACAATGAAATTCTTGGAAATTGTGGTGACGAACGCAGTCGGAGTATCTTTGACGGAGCGCTGACAGAGAGCGAGAAGATATGATGAAAACAGCAGATAAAACATCATTAATGAAAAGAATGAGTCAACATACACAGCGGTGAAATCAGCAACAGATTCCTCAACAACTGACTCACACACGCCACATCAAACGTCACACACTGATACCACCAAAAAACATCTTCAACAGATAATGAAAGATTGATGGATGGTTAGATAGACAGATTCTCCACGTAATGTAAATATGTAAATCTTTAGCATCTGTACATGTCACCAGTAAGAGGAATTAGCATCAGAGAGGAGAGTGCTGTGGTAAACATGGATCTTTGCCAATTGCCTCATAATTCTCACATTTTCAATTTATGACTAATTATCTGAAAGCACATCTCAGTATTATGCTGTATTTGTAACGTGCATCTTTTTGTTTCAATCAGATCATTATGAATGTGGTTGTATCCATCACTCATGGTCAATAAAACTCCATTAACAGTCACACTTGTGCAGTGTGTCTGTGTGAATGTGTTGGTTTTTCTCCATCTGTGATTCTGGCTGTGGGACATTCAGAATGACACACAGGAAGAAAACCATAAACAGAATCATCATCAGGGGACGACGAGGGAACCTTACATTGACGCCTACACAACGACAAAAACATACATATATAACTGCATCCACACACTGACAGAATGGAGTGGGCACATGTACTTCTGAGTCAGTTTCCTTCGCCTCTCTGTCTTTATATTTAAAGTTCATGTGTTATTGACATGGCAAACACACAGACATTTGTACTGACAAATGTTTGCTGCTTCGCCTAAAGCAGATGTATTTCCCTAGACAGTTACCGCGCATGGCGGTTTGTTGAGTCGTCTTTATGACATTCTGATCCATGAATATTCTTGATTCAGTGTACATGTAGATTTTTTACCAGTATTAAAAGTCATAAAACATTAGTCTTGTTGGACTGTTTGTCAACAGGGATTCCTGCATTAGCAAACAGTGCTAATAAAAACAAGCAACATTAGAAGCGTGTCTGTTTATTTCTGTTTACATCTTTAAATTGCAGCAGCCGTTGGTGAGTCTGGTGTGAGTTCTCTTACAGTGAATCAGTGTGTGTGTGTGCGGTTTGTGATATTGATACGGCTGCTATATGAGTCATCACTGTGATATATTTATAGCCCCTCCATCCAGAGGAAGAGAGAGAGATGGGGGAGGGATGGAGAGATGGGAGAGAGAGAGAGATGGGGGAGGGAGAGAGAGGGTGAGAAAGATAGGGGCAGCACTGTGTAAGTGTGAGAATGAAACATTTAATGAGAAAGTCAGTGTGTGTGCAGACTCTGACACTTTTAGGCTTGTGACAGGAATGTCACCCTTTTCACTTAATAAACGCCCCCCCCCTCTCTCTCTCTGTCTGTCTGTCTGTCTCTCTCTCTTTCTCTCTCTCTCTGTCTATGTGGTGTGCTGGTAAAGTTTTAATGAACACAGAAGCTTCAGCTGCACTCAGTGAGGTCCTTTTCTCTCTCTTCTATGTCTTTCTCAGAATTTATATTCATTAAAGGTGTGAAAACACACACACATACACACACACACACACACACACACGGCTAACAGAGAACATTTTCACAATGTAGGCTAACATTCTCTAAAATGTCTCACTAAGGTCTCAGAAATTGTTCTTGCAGTAACATCATAGACATTAAGTTGTTAGTGGAATGTTTTAAAATCATTACCAAATTCATTCAAAATAACATGTTTAATGTTTTTGTTACTTCATGGAAACATTGGGGAACTGTTCTTGCAACCTAGAATTGTTAGCTGGGAATGTGTGCTTATTTTCTGGCTGTTTATAATTCAACCATATCTGTGATGCTCTGTAAGAGGAGATCTACACTCCTGCTGCTCTGTGTGGGCAGATGGGTGTGTTGGTAAAACATGTCAAACACATTCAGAAGCTTCTTCTGTAGTAAAATATATGATGTATCATATGCTTACCTGCTGAGAAGAACTTCCAGGTGCTGGAGCCTCTCTGCACACTTTGTGTTTCTCTTATCTGACACCCTCAGATCAGTTAATGAGCTGATATGAATCAGGTGTGTTGAAGGGGACTTACAGAACATGCAGTGTCTAAAAACTGCAGTCTGCTTTCACTGTGTTTTCAATGGTATTATCATTGTATTCTTTTCATTGTATTTACATTGATGCATCTGATAGATATTTTTATCAAAAGCGAATGCAGTGCATTTAAGCTATACATTTTTCTATCAGTGTGCGTTTCCTTTAAAAACATTTTAAAAATGTCATAAAAGCAAAATATCAAAGCAAGTGGCATCTGCAAACAAGTGATGGATGATAATAATAAACTCTATATTTCCAGAAATATGAAATAAATCCCAATATTAATGACACTAATCAAAAGGACCTCATGTGTTCTGGTTTATCTTTAAGACCGCACCATCTGTTTGAGTGTTCTGAGGGGTTCTGGAACGCTTTGGAATGTTCCAGAATGATTTTCCAAAAGCATGACACGCTGTTCCAGAATGAAGCAGATGGTGTTGAGCTAATCGCAGCTGGTGAACTCAGCAGCTAACCTCACACATCTGACCACCAAACATGACAAGATCATTTAACAAGAACACAAGGTCAAAAACACAAGAACTGCGGCTGCTTCAGAGTAACACCTGACTCAGCTAACAGTTTCAGGTTGTAAGATTGATTGGTTGTAAAAACGTTATTAAAATGGAACTTAA
>JAZGTJ010014663.1:0-13955 GCA_036877575.1 Botia almorhae
AAGGACACCACTGCAAAAGAAGTCGTAGCTCAGGCCATCCGAGAGTTTGCCTTGACTGCCGCCCCTGAAGCCTATTCGCTGTGCGAGGTGTCAGTCACACCAGAGGGCGTCATCAAGCAGCGCCGCCTCCCTGAACAGCTCTCCAAACTGGCCGACAGGATACAGCTGAGCGGCAGGTGCTGCATTACAGCCCTCATGGGCTACCATGTTGATTTGTTTTGGAACAGTTTGTCCAAAAATAAACATTCTGTCACCTTGTCATTTCTAACACATATGCTGTTATTTTATTTTTTGTGGAGCACAAAAGATGTGAATTTGAAGGGTCTATGTGTGTTTTTTTTTTTTAACAACAGTTCGTAGTGACTATGTCTGCCTAGCTTTGAAAATGGACAAAAGAAGCACCATAAAATATACCAATAAAACCAATATAAACAGTTGTTAGGTAAAAAGCTATTTGACGCCTCTTTAATAGTTATTGTTTTTTTTTTCCGAGCAATAACAACAACATACATGTTAGGAATAACTAAGAAAATAATAACCATGTAAGTAATTTAAAACCTAAAACCTCTAATAACTTGGAACACCGTTTGACCTCTCCTCTCCTTGGCCTTTTCTTTGCGTAGGTATTACCTGAAAAGCAACATGGAAACAGAAACATTGTGCTCGGATGAAGATGCCCAGGAACTGCTGCGGGAGAGCCAGATCAGCCTGCTGCAGCTCAGCACGGTGGAAGTTGCGACGCAGCTGTCAATGCGTGCCTTCGAGCTGTTCTGTGCCATCGAGCCCACGGAGTACATCGATGATCTGTTCAAGCTAAAATCTCGCTTATCTGGTCCTCCCAGCCTCAAGCTGTTTGAGGAATCCATCAACCGGGAGACCTTCTGGGTGGCCACAGAGGTCGTGCGTGAACCCAACCAGCTCAAACGCATGAAGAACATCAAGCACTTTATTAAGATCGCACTGCACTGCCGCGAGTGCAAGAACTTCAACTCCATGTTTGCCATCATCAGGTACGAAGAGCTTTGATGATGTCAGCAGTAAAAAAAATGTTGCCCTGGATATTTAGGTTCAAGTTGATGCTACAAAAACAAAGGCAAAACACTAGACTATTATGATGAATTATAAGATTTTACAATGTTTATTGCTATTTCAGTGTTATTAAAACATTTTAGTAGCATTATAATTTTATATAAAGAACTTAGGAATTTCTATTACATTTTCTATTCTATTAGGAATTTCTTAATTTGATTAGAGCCATTAGCATTTTTTTTTACCAAAAGATCCCAGCATGTCCCATAATGCATTTGATTCTGTTGACATAGGCAGCCTTATTATTCAGGGAAGTATTAACTGGGCAGGGTCAGTTTAACCCAGAATTTTGACCAGATGCTCAGATAGTCTACACAGTTTGTCCATAAATCCTTTAGTTCAGTTATCATACACTCATTTTGTGGTGGGTTTTAACTAAATGGAGTTATGTTTACCCACTTGCCTTGATTCTGCTCCTCTGAAATATTCCATACATAAAAAATTGGGCATCTTAAATGTGAAAATCCTTCTTTTTCAGTGGTCTCAACTTGGCACCGGTGTCCAGACTGAGAGGCACATGGGAGAAGTTGCCCAGTAAGTATGAGAAGCTGTTCAGTGATCTCCAGGACCTGTTTGACCCCTCAAGAAATATGGCCAAGTACAGAAACCTTCTGAACAGCCAGAACCTGCAGCCACCCATCATCCCACTCTTTCCTGTCATCAAGAAAGATCTCACCTTTCTGCATGAAGGTAAGATCCCACTGATGGAGGAACGACACTCATCAAAGCGTGTACTGGTGTGATGCATATTTTAATATTAAAAGTTTCTTGAATTTTATATTTTTTTGAATAATAAATAAATGTTTTTTGTCACAAGGAATCCAATTTCCCTTGAGATAAAATAGTTTAATGAACTATGAAAACACACTATGTTTTCATAGCATCCTCTTTCCAAAATTACTTTTTTTTAAACTAAACTTCAAAAAATTTATTTCTAAACATTTGTAACTTTCTTCAGACAAATAAATACATTATCCTTTTATGCACCATGTTTAGACATCAATAATGCCTATTGGGTGATTACAAACTTGGCCTGCCATGAGGGTATGGAGGAGGAAGCAGGATAGATAGATTGTGTCTGAAGGGTATTTTTAACCAGGTCCATGATCAGTTAGATCTTACCAGTCTGTTTCAGCACAGGGTGTGATCCTGGCTTTACAAACAGGCTGGTATTGAAGGATGAGACAGTTAAAGAATTTATTTGACATGACAGCAGACCTGCGATAAAGAAATCACTCAATGCTTTTGCTCATTTATCATGCCAAATACTAATTAAAGAATCAAACGTAAAAGAACCAGAATGGTCATGAAAAACTAAAAAACAAAATACTTCCTAAGCATTTATACGTGACTCCTGTTGACATCTGTAGGAAATGACTCAAAGGTGGATGGTTTGGTGAACTTTGAGAAGCTCCGGATGATTGCTAAGGAGATCAGACATGTGGGTCGGATGGCAGCTGTAAACATGGACCCTGCTTTGATGTTCAGAACCAGGTGAGCTCCACTGACTCCTCCTCCGCCCTGTATCACACTGGAATGTTCTCACCATTGAGAAGCTTGTAGTTTCCACTGCTGTGTGTTCAGCTCTCGCCTCACGCTTTCACACACAGGCTTCTGATGAAGGTTTATTACAATGTTCTAGTGATCATTTCTGTGATGTTATGTATGAGGGAGTTAAACCGTTGTGTATGTCACTCTCTCTGTCTGTATTTATTGCTCGAGGAGTTACTCTTGTCTCTGTTTTGATCAGTGGTGCACCTCACTTTGGTACCCTCAGTCTGTTTCTTCTCATCTAAGTGCGTCTCCCTCTCTGTTTCTTATGGGCTTTCTCTCCCCACCCTTTCCCCATCTTTCTGTTCATCCACCCTCTTCGCCCCACGCATCACCATTCATGGCTCTCCCTTACAGAAAGAAGAAATGGAGGAGTCTGGGGTAAGTATGGTGACCTCTGACCTCTGGCCCCGTGCCTTGTGTGACCCTTATTAATTTGGGCTGCCTGTCCTTTATTATTCCTTCATTTGAGAATGCTTCTGACAGAACCCATTTTGAGCACCACTTTTGCTATTTCGAGTCATTGATTAAACTCACTCTAAAATGTGTCCTAATTCTGAGTTCATTTAATAACGTCATAGATACCACAGTGTGCATGAATTGATTTACAGTCATTTTGGTTCCGGCTCATTTATTAATTTGATATCCCATGATCCATCATTAGCAAAAGTGATTTGTTTTAACATGGCCCTTTCAGCCAAACTACCTAACATAGCTGCACGCCTTCTACTAAGTATTTGCATTGTTGTGTGACGTTTTTATTTCTTGTTATTTCTTGTTTTTTTTTATTATTACCTTATTTTCTCAGCTGTGATTATGATGAGTGTGCGGATGGCAAACAAAGTCAGGCATTTTGTAAAAGGCATCATAGCTTTAGGCATTAAAAACCCTGAGCTAGAATGTGAGAAAAGAGCATGTGACATGGTCAAGTGATTTAAAAAAACGCAAATAAAACAGAATGACTAATAGACTACACACCTGGAATCAATCAGTATTTTTTCTCGTACAAAAATTTAAGTACGCTACTTTCATTATTTATTTACATTCTGTTTTAATTTATCTGTCTGATTGGAAGATGTGAAGTGCATGGCATGTTTGGAATGTTCTAAAACGGCGAGAAATGCGACTTACTGCATGTTTATATGAGAGACTGAGAGCACTCACTGATCTTGGATCAGCAGTTACTACACACAGTTGACTTTTTCGTCTTTAACTCTGTGTGTGTTTGTGTTTAGGTCACTCAGCCAGGGCAGTGCCAATGCGGCCGTCTTGGATGTGACCCAGACAGGCGGTCATAAAAAGCGAGTCAGACGGAGTTCCTTCCTCAATGCCAAAAAGCTGTACGAGGACGCACAGATGGCACGCAAGGTTAAACAATACCTGTCCAACCTCACCTTGGAAACGAATGAAGAGAGCCTGCAGACGCTCTCCATGCAGTGCGAGCCCTCAATTAACACACGTGAGTGTGGTGTGAGCGCAGACACGCATACACACATCTGTAGCTTTGCAACTTTTGTAGTTTTGACATTTTGAGTCAATGAGACATTTTCAGACTTTATTATTAAATCTTAGATTTAATAGTCTCCACACTGAATTAATTGCAAAAGATTATAAAGAAAACACTTAAGAATATAGGAATATCAGCACAATCCTGCCCTGCATTATTACTTTTAAGTTATAAAATATCATTTTGATTTAGCTCGTTGCTATAGTCTTTATTTGTTGTACATTTTTTAGCAGTGCCCAAGAGTTCTGGAGACAGAAAGAGACCTGACACATCTCCTGTGGTCGCCCGGGCAGCCCTCCACCAGCGCCAGCAGCTTCAGAAAGCCAATCAGGCGCTTCAAGTGCCTGCTGTTGCCCTTTACCCCTCTCGCAAGAAAGTGCCGGTCAAAGACTTACCGCCATTTGGTAAGACCACTATTTGTGTAACTTGAACGTGATCGGTTAGTTTGCCGTATCTGCCTGTCTTCAGTCATGCATCAGTGACACTATGAGACTTTGTTTGTGTTTGTGTAGGTACAAGCTCACCGCAGTCTCTAAAGAAGATTCTGTCCCTTTCTGAGGAGGCAGGAGAGAGACACAGGAAACAGGCCGAAGACAGTGTTTCCAACAGCTCCTCACAGCTGTCATCTCCTCCCACGTCCCCTCACAGCTCGCCTAGAAAAGGTGAAGAACACAGACACAATAATCCTTTCGCACGTTTTCCACATGCGTAATGTAATTCTTTTCTTACCTTTGGTCTTTGCACACCTTATGTACTCTTCTGTCATTGACATATCTGCACTTGTGACCTCACTGCCCTGTGTTAGGTGGGGCGAAAAATCTATATTCCGGCAGCTTGTGACTGCATCTGTCAGTTTGTGCCTTTGTCTGTTGGCGCCACCTGGTGCCAACACAGGTTTATACTGCTTATTTAACGTTCAGGCTTATAGCTTGTTGATACTGCCATCTAGTGGTAAGCAGGTCACACATGCATAAACGTCGTTTTCACAGTGCAGCATATCACTGCTGCAAAAAATCAGCACTCCGGCCTATAATTGCAATCTGTGATTCTGTTGCTGTAACAGGTATTTTTCATTTAGATTTATTTCACATAATCATTCTGTTTTTGATTACGTACTTGTTTCACCTGCATTCAGTCATGGCATCTGTAAGAAGTCACAGTATGAGGAGTGTCTCCTCCTTCTGTAGAAAAGCACCAGCAGGTAAAAGGGTGTAATTCAGGTTTAACTGGAGAGAGTTCATACAAACATTATAATGGATCTTCCTTATAACCTTGAGCTGCCTAACAAGACAGTACTTTTGGGGTTTCAGACAAAAATGGACAAATTTGGTGACTCATCCTGCACAACACAGATTTTTGTCCAATCAGATGCTTTCTAGAGTGTAAGTGTCCCTCCCCCTTAACCACCTGCAACTGTTTAGCAGGTAGTAAATCATTATTCAGCTGTGATGTAAAAAAATTTGAGAAAAATTTGTGTGAACTCTCTCATCAGTTATAGATGGTGTATTTTCTCCTGTTGTAGATGAATGATACAAAGTCTTGTGCTATGGATGAATAAGTCTGAAGTAGTGCCTACTGCCTAGTTTTATAGCAAGGTTAAGAAAGAGGGCTTTTTGACTTAAGATAATGCTTATAACTGGCTGTAGCAATTGTTTTGCCCATTCTGTATGGTAATTTGATGTAGTCTCAATATTGCACAGTTCTGCTAGAAAAGCATTTGTTTGCTGTTGTGTTGTGTAGCGTAAGTAGTTGAACCTACCTATTATATTGTGCCTATTCAACTCTGAACATTGTTTGTGTGGTGCACAAAGTTGCAGCCTATGTAGAAGGTTCCAAATCAGACACTTTTGAGGTTCCTTCTTAGCTGTTTTCTCTGTAGGACACTCACACGCCTTACCATGTCTAAAGGATAAGAAACAGTCTCAGTTCCTTAGGATCCTGCATTAGGGAAACAGTTTCTCATCTTGTTGTCCTTTGTGCTGATTTACAAGGGTATGGACGAGCAGGTGATTATCTGTCGGACTCGGGCCACAGTGAAATCTCATCACGCTCCAGTCTTGTCAGCACCTCCTCTCTGGACATGGGGCAAGAGGAGCGCAGGCAGCGGTATGGAGGATTGGCTGGTGAGGGCCATGTCAGCGGCCACCGCCTGGAGCGCAGGGCGACTGCTGACCCTGACCAGTACAGCTTGGGGTAAGTACCACTCACAAGATCCACCAAAGGCCCAATGTGAGTGTTGCTTTTCATTGTAATGCTAATCATAAATGTTTTTGGCTCCTTCGTTATTGCTTTCAGGTCCTACTCATCCATGCAGGACTGCCGGGGTCTGTATGCTGGTGCCACAGTTTTGTCTTCCCCCAGCTCTGAGGAGTTCACCCAGGACCAGGGCGACCGGGTTTCTCTCGACGCCGCCGATTCTGGTCGTGGAAGCTGGACTTCCTGTTCCAGTGGTTCCCATGACAACATTCAGACCATGCAGCAGGGACGTAGTTGGGAAGCATTAGCAGAGGGGGCGGGACTCTGGGGAAGTAGAGGGAGCTGGGCATCAGCCTGCTCCTCGTCATCCTCCGTGGCATGTTGGGGTGAGGAATCAGAGGGCGACACAGGCACGATCAAGCGAAGGGGAGGGAGAGATGTGACCACAGACCCAGAGACCAGCAGCATCACCTCCACTGGTTCTGAAGAGTCCAGACAGCACAGTCGCCGGCCTTCACCCATCACAGCAGGCAACACCAAAGCTGTGATCAGTAAGAGTTGCCATGCGCATATGTACTAGCTATGTACATGATGTAAACAAAAACTAAAGACATTTTATCTACAATGCACATCTTTGTTTATCATAATGACAGCGTTTGACTGATTATACTGTACAGTACTTATACTATACAGTGTTTGACTGAATTTTTATTATAGTGCTGCTATCATAATGGGAGTGTTCTAATATGTCACAACTCACTTTCTATGTATAACTGCATGTGTAAGTCGCATGAACTAGTGCATGGCTGCATGTGTCTGCCCATTTGTGTGAGGAGCATCAATGGTAGCATTGGTGTCTGTCTCCTCCCCCTCCCAGCACGGAAGGACGGTCGTTACCGGGACCCCCCGCCCACACCGCCGGGCTACACGGCACTGACCATCTCAGACGTAACAGAAGGCTCAGGCCACTCTGGCAGGAAACCCCCAGACTACACAACTGCCCTGCAGCGTTCCCGCCTGGTCACACAGTCCCCCGACTCCCAGCAGCCCCCTGCTCCAGGAAAGCCCACCCTGCCGGACCACCGGGGCAGAGAGGAGGAAGCAGAAGAGATGGAAGAGGAGGGTGAGTGCTTGTCTCCCAAACTCAGATCTCAGAGGAGGAGAGGTCCACACACAGCAGTTCCCCCCAGGCCATGAGTTACATACACCACCCCAACAGGAAGGTAAAACATCCCAAACTCCAGTTACTCACTCACAAACACACACCCAGTCAATCACTCACACGCACACTCACGCACACAAGTGCTGCATGCGAGGAGGTCAGCTCCTTCACTTGCCCACCATTACCAACCACCAATGCATCTCACACAGTGCATGCATCGCCACGGAGACAGCCTGCACTTTGTCACCATGGCAACATCCCAGTCATTGCTCCCTGCTCTGCTGTGTGTATTGGCTCTCACCCATCAGTGCTCACAGGATCATCACTAGATTTGTCATCATAAATGCTTGAACTTCCTCAAATTTAAAGTAGTTTAGTTGTGTTGCCAAATAGCACAATAAATTGCAATTATTAATTTACATCAGCAAAATTTTGTAATTCTTTTGGTAACTTTGGTAATGTTTTCACAATAGTTTTACATTGTAGTGTTTTTGTTAGTACTTCCTGTTGTGTTATGTTTGTCTTTGGTAAGGTAAGGCCAGAGTATGTTTTATTTGTTTATTTATGTTCACTTGTTTGCCTTTGGCTCTGTTCCAAACCTTATTGTTGCTTGCCCACATAGGCAGCATTGTTCATTCATATGCATGCTTCAGATGCAAAGAGTGTTTTAAACAGTCAACAAAGTAAAAGCTGTTTTTTTAAATGTATAATTTGTGCACAAGGAAATCCCAGAATGCATTGCAACATGCTTAATGAAATGTTTCTTTTAAGAACTTTTGTTATCACTTTACACATATTTGGTGTCCCATCACCTGCTTTTTAAAGCATCAGAGACTAGACATTTGAATTATTAAATTTAATTTTTAAAGCTTTTTTTAAATTAGAAATTAGTAGATTGTTATAAACATGTTTGGAAAAGAAGATAGTTAACAGTCTTTAGCACAATGATTTAAAACAGAGCTGATTTATTAGTTATTTATTATTTATGAATATCTTGCTGACAAAAAGTATCTCTTTCTCCTCCAGATGATGAACAGGTGTCTGCTGTTTGAAAGGGGACGACACTGGCTTTTATAAGCAAAGACTTGTGGGCCCTTTTAGGGCCTCCCCAGGTCAAGACAGACATTCAGACCATCCAGTCTTCATCTTGCTGGCACTGCCTCTCTCCCTCCTCAATGATGGATTCATTTTCCTGCCCTGCCTTAAAGCATCATGGGGGATTTGTTGCCCTGCATGCTAAAAATACTGTGAAGAAAATAGGCGAGCAAAAAAATTCTTGGCACTTTGGAGAACATAAAAATGAACTGAACTGACAACTGAGCAGCGCTTTGACATTCAGACACAAAAACAAACAACTGTTAATGCTTATTGTTAATGCTACAGACAATACCCCCCTCCTTCTGCTTAGGGGTGACACAAACCCATTTAGACATTTCCTTCGGCACTTGTTTTAAGGTGTAAACTGATGCACACAATCAACATTTCTGTTGCCCCCTACAGGGTGTCTGTAGCCTAAAAGGCAAAGAAGGTTTGAACATGTTCTGCAACTTGTCAACCTTCCCATGCATCAGTCCTAACGACAACGCTCATATCTTGTGGTTCAGTATTACAGTATTATATCTGCAGTCAGGCTGAAGGGCTTGGCTTGAGGGACAGCTTTTACTCTACTGATGAACTGGAAATCTACATGTTGACAACTGGAGTTCACACTGTGACTCCTGACACGCGTAGCACATCGTTTTTCTATGGAAGGGACTATGTGAAATGGATCCTGTGTAAGCCTTAGAGGAAAGTGGGTGATTTAATAGTTTCCTGGCCTTAGTGTGTTTGAGATCCATGAACAAGTATAAATGAAAGACCAGGTTTGGTCAGAGGCCTAATAAAACGCATACATAAAAGGCAGAACAAATTTACATCTGTTGGTAATGGAGGTTCAAACAATGTCAGTCCAGCAGCCAAAGACCCATTAAAGAACATAACTTAGATATGATGTTTAGCTCCAGCAAGCTTTTAGTGAAGAAAGGGACTGTGTTCTTCAGGTACACTTTTCCCTTCAGAAGTTGTTTTATCAGTTTATTGAACACCTCTACAGCTCAAAAGCTATCTAAAGTGCTTTTTGGCTGTGGCGCAACATCAAATGCCCCCTGTTGGTCAAGTTGAGAACAGAAAGCTACTCAGGCAAAGGGGTCGTCGTCTAATTTGGGTGCTACTTCCTACCTGTATAGATATCATTAGGGAGGTGTGTTTTGTGCCTGAAATACAATGGTTTTTGTGTAAGGTTTTGTTTTTTCTGGAGCGTATGGAGTTGGGCCTCGATCAGACCACTGCTGCACACAGCTTCCAGAATCACTCACAGAAACCCAGCTGTGCTTTCAAGACTCTGGCGGGCTGGGACATGCAAACCAACCCGAAGGCTGCCAGTCAGAGCAGAACTTGACAGCGAGAGCGAGTCACTTTCATTTTTGTGTTATAATCACTGAGTTTAAGCTGATCACATTGATCAGTAGTTAGAAACTAGAAGAAAGAGAAAAAGACGTTTGCAGTGTTTTCCACTGTATTCTGTAACATTACCGCCTCGATCTTTCTTTCTCTACTTTCCTGTTTGTTTGTTGTTTTGTTTTTTTGTTTTATTTTTGGCTCCCACACATTTTTGTAATGGTCGCGGATACAGTAAACACATTTATAACGGTAAAAATATCAAACATCTGCTTCCACTTCTTGTTTTTAGTAAATATTACTGTTTCGTCAAGCCGAGATGATTCGCTTGTTTTGCAAAACAAGTTGCACAAATTGTACAAGCATAAATACAACAAGGTAAATAGTAGTAGGTAGCTGTTCTGCTACTCTGTCCGATATGTGATGTCAAGTGAGAAATGTACATTTAGCTGGTGAAAATTCTCTTGTTTGTTTGTTTTTGTTTGTTTTTTAACTACTTACCTGTACGTCTTTTACAAAGACAATTGGTGGAGTATGTATTTGTCCCTATTTTTTGTTGTTATTTTTTGTTTTGTATTTTTAACACAATAATTGTAAATATTGGTTATATTTTTGTTGAATAATTGTAGAAATGTATGTTTATGCCTCAGCCTCCAGCTTATATGAAGCTGGGAAACAATAAATTCAACAAAAAGAATCAACGCATAGTTTTTAAATGCACTTTTGTTTCATTTGTTACGCATTGTTTTCTCCATTGTTACATTAAATGACCTCTGGCACCATCTAGTGTTTGCACAAGACAAGACATGGAAGTAACTTGAAATGTGTATCTCATACTTTTCTAACTGACAAATGTATGTTGGGGTTAATAAAAAAGACGTCCATAGCTACATGTTGTTGATGTTGAACACTGTGTCCTGCTCCACAGATTCTTCATTTAATTTTGACAGACGCAAGAGCCACGTATAGTAATCATCACGATTACAAGGTCTTTTGTTTATATTTCTGACAAAATAAAAAACAGTTTGGTTCATAAAATTAACAAAATTTTAACAGAGGAAAGTCATGCTGGTTTTATAAATATATAACAATATTCAAATAACAATATACTACAGACAATTTTGTGTAATGAGAACTAACCACTGCTGACTAAGGGCAAGACACAATAATAAGGGAACCACTAAAGACTGGGCAGAAACAGGAAGAATTAACTCAACATTAAGCAATAGGTGATTGTAATCTTTATATTGGTAAGATTGTACTTACATTGAATTTAACTTGAATGAATTTTGAATTTGACAGTTGCAGTGTCTAACGGCCATTAAGACGTGAAAGGGAGGGGGAAAAGTGGACATTTAATAAACACATTTAATAGATAAACAGTCGAAGGGAATGTGGAATGGTATATGTTTAGTTCAATGTGTATTCCGAGGACCATATACAAGGCAGAGTTCTTATCTGTTGAATAGAGACAGTTTTGGAGCAGAGACTGTCCATGTCTAGTTGTTGTAGTCTGGATTATGTCCCAAATCTTATTTCTGCTGGCAGTTGTTGAGGGCTCATTTATTGTTTTGATTTGCTTCTTTGCAAAGTGTGTCATAAAATGAGTGTATCTTATCACATTTATTTTTTTCCCGGCATTTAACACCAAAATGGTGTTTTTGGTTCTTTACCAGTTTCTTGCTCCCTTGAGGACTAAACTATAAGGAATAACTTGCTAAAGCCACTTTACAACAATGTGTATTGTGAAAAAGCACAATACAAATAAACTTGGCTTGACAATGGAGGACATATGGCTGCTTGGACAATACTGGCATCCTGTCCCATCGGCTGGTCATCTTAATCACAAGTTGTGAGTTGCAGTAAAGACCATCTCAACAGCTGTCCAAACTTACCATTCATTTTTAAAGCTCATTTTGTAGCGATGTCCTAAACCATAGTGGATTTCATCAAGTGCACTCAGTCAATCCCATGATGCACCGCAAAACTCAGTGGCTGGTCGCTTTCCAGACTGACATAGTCTGAATTTACTCATTTTCATTCCTTGAAATTGATTTTTTTAATTGTCGAGAATGAGAGTGTGGGGCAATTTCTAAAGCACAATAATCAGTAATGAGAGCTTGAGAGGTCAGGTAACATGCAGGAGAAAATGAGCTGCATTTAATGCCATTTAATAGCAGTAAAGTGATGTGCAGGCCAAGTATGGTGACCCATACTCAGAATTTATCCTCTGCATTTAACCCATTCAGATTGGAGTACTGAACACACTACAACGCATGAACACACCTGGAGCAGTGGGCAGCCATTCACTGTGGCGCCTGAGGAGCAATCAGGGTTAAGGTGCTGTACTCAAGGGCACCTCAGTTGTTTCCTGTTGACATTAAGAGCCGAACCAATGACCTTCTGGTTACAATCAAACTCTAACCAGTAGTCCACAACTGCAAAGTGTGTTTTTAGTTAAAAATAAAGGTTCTAAAACATTTTTTGCAGCAATTCCATAAAAAGAATCATACAGTCTGACAAAGAATCTTTTAGAAAACTATTTTTAGGACTGTGTTGGTTACACATGAAAAAGCATCATAAAAAAGCATCACCTTTAAATTTCAGTAGTTTTGTATGCATGCTAAATGTGCTAAAAGGGTAAACACACAAAAGAATGTAGTAATGTCGTGCAGAACTAGCAATGTTATATGTCTATATTTACTTTTGGTGACGGTTTTTCATCAAGATCTTGGGATTCGCGCACTTCCTGGTTTTTGTAAGGCATGTTCAGGGAATGTCTTTTATTGGTTCTAGAACTACAATCTTCCCAATAAAGTTACCCAGTTTGAAAATACCCAGTTACTACCCTTAACTATAACTAGTAACTTGAACTTTAAACTAGAGGAAAAGAAGTTGACTAGAATAATGCACAAATCATAATTCTGCCTTAAGCCTAAATCTAAATATAACCGGTTCCAGGATCAGTAAGGCCGTTTTCTCAGGAACATGTGGAACTCTGCAAAATCAGGTTCAGCAGTACAAGCTATAGAGCAGGTTTGATCTGAACAGCATGCCCAGTCCTGCTCCAGAAGGGCTAGTGTCCTGAAGAGGATAACTCCAGCTTGCCTTAATACACCTGCTTTGATGCAGGATTAGGCACCCCTGATCTAAACACAAGAATATGGTTTTTGATCTATCTGTGTCAGAACCAAAAATAACAAGAACCCAGACATGACATTTTACTTTGCAGCAACCTCAGAAATGCAGAAAAACATAACCAATTTCTGTGTAAATTCGTTCTATCTAGTTCATGTAAAAAGACACAAACATGATAAAGCATGATGCATATTTCGTAATTGCGTTAAGCGAATAAAAACAACGTATAAAATTATTTAAAACTAGCCTTATTCTGCTACTATTTTATTGGAAATTACATAGCAAAAATTCAGCTTGAAGTATATGAATTATATACACAATTACACTTTATAAATATACAACTATATATAACGTAAAAACTTATTTTAAGTCCTGCTTTAAAGAAAATTGTTGATATACTGTAACAACCTTTATAAAATGTAATCAACAACTCTTGAAAATGTTAAATACTTGTAATAACATCTTAGCCTTTAATAAATAAAAAATCCACATCACAAGGAGTTTTTTTTCTTGTATAAAGAACTAAAATATTTAGATATTTTAACACTGAGTAGTCTGATAGGGAAAGTGTTACAATTAATGTTGATGTGTGAAGCTTGGGTATAAAAGACACTAAAGCTTCTACAACTGAGGATTGGAAGACACTAAAGCTTCCTTAACTCTAAAGATTGTTTTCTCCAGCAGGACAATGCTCCATGCCACACAGCCAGGTCAATGAAGGTTGGATGGAGGATCACCAGATAAAGACCCTGTCATGCCCAGCTCAATCTCCAGACCTGAACCCTATTGAAAACCTCTGCAATGTTATCAAGAGGAGGATGAATGGTCACAAGCCATCAAAACAAAGCAGAGCTGTTTGAATTTTAGTGCCAGGAG
>JAZGTJ010014665.1:0-13953 GCA_036877575.1 Botia almorhae
CAGCTGGGTAGACACTACTTTTTCCAGTATTTTGGAAAGGTATGGAAGGTTTGAAATTGGTCGATAGTTTCCTAGTTCATTGGGATCTAGGTTTGGTTTCTTTATAAGAGGTTTAATGACAGCCATCTTATAAGGTCCTGGGACATGGCCCAGGGTTAGTGATGAATTAACAATATGATGGATGGGTGCTATGGCAGCCGGTAGTATCTCTTTTAGTAGTGTAGTTGTAATGTTTCTGGTATGTTCCATATCCGACCTATTTAAACCCTTGAACAAACCCTTTTCCAACGTATTTGAGAAGAAACTGTGACGACACATTTTAGGATGTATTTAAAGGTCATCTTCATGTATCACGTTAAACAATCTCAGAAGAGTTTTTCATTCACAGGTCTTGCATTGCATCATACAACCACATCTTTTTGTGGTAACTGGGGAATCCCAGAAAATATTTTGATTGGTTAGTTACTTTTATTAGCAAACCTCGACCACTCAGAAGATCAGCACACTCGAAGTAACAAAATGGAGGCTAGCAGTCAATGTTGTGAGTTTATAACAATATTTCCTGGACTTGGTCATTTTTTTTTATTTAGGTACATAAAATCTGAAGTAAAGTCAAACTGTCTGAAACTGCATAAAATAAAGAACAGCCATTGTGAAGACTAAAGGTGGCATGTGTGAGCACATTTCACAACATTGTGTCTGAATCCATAAGTGAACATTACCTAAACATTCTAGAAACTAGAAACAAATGTCTAGTTCATCTATAGAAATGTATAAACTGTAGTAGCATGAACTGAATCTCACCAATCAAATATACTTTAAGCAAAA
Source organism: Botia almorhae (assembly GCA_036877575.1). Classification (NCBI taxonomy): domain Eukaryota; kingdom Metazoa; phylum Chordata; class Actinopteri; order Cypriniformes; family Botiidae; genus Botia; species Botia almorhae. Next base: position 829 of record JAZGTJ010014665.1, read on the forward strand.
TGTAGAAAATAGTCTAGAAAACCCATAGTCAACTACTGTTTATTCTGTTCTGGGAGAAAACTGGAATAATATTTCTCTGTAGTGTACAACTCTGTGCATCTAGGGGCCATTTTCATGTTTAAACCAAAATAATCAAGAATGTACAAGAATGTCCTATGAAATATGTTAAAATACTTAACATGATCACACAAACAGCATTATTTCTTTTTTCATTTGTGAAAGAAAATATTTCAGCAATATCGACATTATTATTGACTTTACAGTGGTTTTGCAGATTCTAGGTTTGGTAAGGAGCTGAACGCAGTCTATTCATCAGACATACTGTACAACAAGTGCAGTGAAAGAGAGATTACATGAGAGATTTGTTACTGTCACTGACATCCTTCATTCCTTTTCTTCTGGAAAATGAAGAGCACAAAATGTACGAAGAGGGAACAAAATAATATTAATATACATGATAAATTACAATTCAGCTTTGAATAAACGGCCACTTTCAAACATAAACGAAAGTTTCGTGTAATAATGCATTGATTCATTTTCTCATTACAAAAGGTCAAACAGCGTTCGTTACTTAAACTCCCTGTACAATGTTTTCAACTTCTCACCAATTTTAGATGTTTTCAAACTTCAGAAAGGAAAAAAAACAGTAGAAAGTTAGCAAGGGCCTTAAGCTAACAGCAGAACCTCAGAAGACAGGGTGTTCTCACAGCGCCCCGCTGAAAACGTCCAGCTGAGTATTCTCCAGCTCAACTAGAGAGACACGTGTAAAGAGGAGAGAGAGGGGATGGTAGAGGTTGGGAAGAAGGTAAGAGAGCAAGGGAAGAGGATCAGAGGTAATGGAGGCGGGGTTTGTGTTTTGGAGGAGGGGCTACACACTTTTCTGGGATTGTTAGTCCACTGGCCGCTTTTCTCCGTGTTTCTTTGTAAACTCTTCTGCATTCTTAAAGAATTTTTTACGGTCTTTTGAGTATTCTTCTGCTAGGTCGGCCCTCAGAGGGTGTTCTGGCTGTGGATCATTCACCAGCGCAATGAGCGACTGAATTACTGTAAAAGAAAATGTAAATGTACATTTAGTCAAAAAGCAACACTTCCATTTCAGCCAGATTGCTGTAGTCAGATGTAATGAAAGTCACCACATAAGACACAACTGAACATAAATGACACTAAACCTTCATTCTAGAACAAACTTAAACTAATTAATATGAGCTGATTATTACTATTATCAGGTTCACACAAGAATCCTGCCAGAGGAACTTCAGGTGGAATTTGTTCACAAACACAAACTGTTAGGATTTAAAAAAGCAATACATACTCAATGTTACAAAATATGTGAAGATGAAAAGGTTTAATGCAAATTTTAACCCTTTCACTAGTAGCTGTGTTTGTCACTTTAAAAGGTTGTTTTATCTTGACAAGTTGGTCTAGTCACTCAAATTCAGCTGAGGACGCTTATTTCCACCCTAGTGTATCACAGAATAAGGATCCAGTGTATGACAAGTGCACAGAATAACTGTAATTTAGCTGTACTGTCAGCGTGACTAGTTACACTACACAGTACTAGTTAACATAGCACACAGTACTAGTTAGGAGTGTGCTACTTTTTCAGTTACCAAGCCATCAAACTGCAAAGACTGGCAACTTAAAATCTGAATAAATATGGTACAGCAGAGAGTAGAGGAGGTGATGAGGGGAAGACAGGAAAACAGGATGCAGGCCCCAGCTGTGGCTTCTGTGCCAGCAATCTCTTTGGTATTACATTAACACACCTACAAATGACATAAAGCATTACATTGTCCATATGATCAAAATGATCTATATAGCCTTCAGTTATATACAAATCAGACAAACTGCGTAAGGAAAGGGGTGTTATGTTTTCCACAGATATGCAATAAGAGATGTAATATTAATATAAACAATATTAACAACCTTATAATTAACCTCATCATTTATCTAAAAAAAAGATGACATCTGCCCATTTAATAACAATCTAACATCATGTAAAGAACTCAGCGGTGAGACTCACCCTGGTCAGTTTTGGTTGCTGGTTTCCAGTTTTCTGCACTTATGACTGGCAGGCACACCTGACCCTTCTCGTCGATGTTGGGGTGATAGATCTTTGTTTTAAACGTGATCTTGGGCGGTTTGAAGGGGTATTCTGCAGGAAAGATGATTTCGATCCTGAATGCCCCTTTGTCGTATGGAGGGTTGTCCTGTGGTTGAGGCAAGATAGACAGCACAAGGTCATGTGACAGCAGTCTGTACTGTCTGATTGCTGCCATTATATAATTACAGACAATAAACTGATGTTAATAGCATGACAACAGAATGTGTACTGAGATCAGATGTGTGTTATGAAATGGAAAGGTTACATGGTTGAATATCATAAGACTACAGGATATTTTCATGTATTTTATGCAGCTGCTGATCACTTACTGATCATGTACACAAATCACTTACTGGAACAATAAGACCCTGCCATGTCAATATATTAGATTCATCAACTTGAATGTTACGGAAGTTTTTCATGCCAGATTTGCGAATTTCTTCAAGCTCCTGTAAAAACACAAAGGTTTGCTAACAACAATATATTTTCCCTGGCATTTGCAGTACCACATTTTTTATTTATGAGAAAGAAACAATATGAGCACTCCTATGAAAAACAGCTTCAGTGTAGAATTACATTTAATGATGTATTTTCCAGTGTAAATTTAGCACTTAATTTAATAATAAATTAGAAATACTACTGTCAAGAAGCACCTAATTAGTCCAAAAGTTACCCATAACTGACATTAAATGACACATGCAGCACACAATCCAAGCACTATTGTTTTCTACCAAACCTGCTTTTTTGGCTACTATAGGACAGTGTTTATTTACTGAGCGGTGAGGAGCATTTTAAAGCACTGACAGATGACTGACACAAACAGCCTCTCTGATCTAATAAGGAAGTAAACTAAACATCACAGTGATACTGTCATACAACAGAAACCTCAAATACTCGACGATTAACATAGACAACCGCTGCTGCGCATTCAGCTCTACCGAATTATTTTACAAGTGAAATAAAGTGTACAAGACGATACAAGACGGAAGTGACTCAAACGAAAGCTTGTGGTGAAGTGAGTTAGTTTCGTACGCTACCTGAAACTCACTATTACTATTTAATTACTATTAGAAAATGTGTTTACAGCTTTAAAGATAATGAATGTTTCACTTTTGATCTGTGATATATAGTTTGACTCCTCTGTGTCGCCTCTATGGTGATGATATTGAGTTTAAACCAGCAGTTTTCTGTTTAAGAGACACATTAGGGTTCTGTCACAGCCACATCCAGTTGAGGTTATTTCTTTCAGACGGATTCGGGCCGGCATGAACCAACCGAGCCCAGTTAGCCGAAAGCCATCGCAACAAACGCTTCATCCATTCCTCTATACGCCACATTTCCGTCATGCATTCGCTGTCAATAAACGAAATGGCTTCATGAGTCACAGAGGTCCGCCCCATCATGCCCCCTGTCTCGCCGATTTCGACCCAAACCCGGTTCTACCGTCCCGCGGCCTCCGCCGGCGCTTTTCCTCCTTCATGTTTGGAAAGACGACGCAGGCGGAGTCATCGGGCGAAAGAATCGCTCGTATTATCGCCGTTCATGCCTAAACGAACGATCGCCTCGCGCTTCAGGCGAGTTAATCTCGTGTTTAAACTGTTACCGAGTCGTCGCGCGTGATTAAACTCAGACAGGGGTCTAAAAAGTGCGAGATTTGGACATCTACCTTGTGTAGTCTCCTGCTCGCCGCCATCTTGAATCTTTCAACTGATCCCAGAATGCAGCGCGCGGCGCTGCTCCAAGCGGAGGAATCACGAGCTCGCGCGATTGTTGTGTGCTCCGACTGACTTCAGATCGGTTTGAATGAGCCGCTTGAACCGCGTTACAGGGAGACAAAGAGCGAGCAGAATGATCTCAGATCAGCACCCGTGGGTACTTTCCATTACAAAATGAAACAAAAATGCCATTTATTACACTGCTTTAGGAATTGAACCGCCGATTTTAAATCAAGCCCTAATGTAGTCAGCCTTCATCATTTCGTGCTCGCTGAAACACTGGAAAGCTCCCACATGACTGCTGTGATAGTAACGATGAACGTCATGAAGAAGACAATGAGCTCAAGAGAGTTTCTGAGTCACCGTCAGGTGTCACTCTTCAGTTATTAAAGACACACACCACTGTCGTTTCTGTAATGAAGACGATGAATCCATTTTCACTTCCAGTTTTATGCATATACATAAATTTTATTGATTTATTTAGCACCCTTTTTACAATGTTGCATTGTTTTAAAGTAGATTTACATATAATGAAAACAAAAGCACAGAAAACAATAAAATTATGAAATATGTTGAATACAAAATACATGGTATTATTGCAAATTTTATTGTTTATTATAAGATGTATCTTAGTAAAACTAATAAGTAATACTAAGATTGTAATTGGTTTATACAGTTGACTGAACTGGTGATAACTACAACACATCTGAATTATTTGAATAAATGGACGTGCATCAGAAATATCTGTCATTGTGTGTGTGTAAACTCATCTCTCTCAGTGGTCTATGAGAGGACAATGTATTTACACTGCCCACTAAAACAATATGTACTTCTGACACTATGAGACATTTAGTCAATTAACATGATAGATGACAGGTATCATATTAAACAAGATCTGCTGTTCCAGTTTACATGTTGACATGAGTATAATACACATAAGGAATTTGCAATAATATCATCAAATATCTGAACATCGCATACTGAAAAAAGACTGTCAGATAAAAAAAATTAAATAGTAAAATCTTGAAGACTGAAGTTAGACCATTGTATTAAAAACAGTATTAACAATTTACAAAACCCCAAGTATAAATACTACTGGAACTGTTCCACTTACATAAAATGTAATTAACTAAAAACATAATTGTCATTTATTTGCAATGAAACTGGCTCCAAACCGTTTGATTTGATACAGTATTTGAAACATTACTGTACTGTAGTGTTTTGCATAAATGTAAATTCAGTACGGCTGTTAGTGTTAATATACACCTTTTTAGGGTCTTTATTTTGACTTAATTCAGATAAACTGTATCAGATCAACTTTATGTTATGCAAACGTGTTTTATGTGTGAGTGGGGGTGCATATGTATATTTGTTTGTGCATTTGTGGTTTTGTGGGTTTTCTTCCGTCTTCCCAGACAAAGAGAGATAAAGACTTCTGTAGGGTTCCTGTAAAGCTCATGACAGAAACAACCTGATCAGACTTGCTTCTCCCTCCAGCATTTTCAGGTAAAACTTGCCCACTGCTTACAGATGGAAACTGCTTTCTTTCTTCTTCCTGTTTTTGATATGTTCACCATTAAAAAAACTTCTGTAGTTTATGTAACATTACTTTGTGATAGACATTCATTGTATTATCAGGTCAAACTGATGCATTTCACATTTTACGGTGAGAAACTTTAAGCAATTAACAGGGAATGAAAGATGGTGATGGGCTGATGATTGCACAGAAGATGCAGTTAAATGCATCATTGAATCATGTCAACTGCTACATTTCAGGCAGGTCTTCATTCTCGTGCATTAATGCACTTCTGAATGTGTATTTAGGCCAGTTATAGGTCATACAGTTCCAAATCTTAAAGATGACTTTGGAACATCCATTAAACAAAGTATGAGACTGTATGAGATCGTTGTAAAGATCTGTTAAAAAAACCTACAGCTTTTAATCTGTTCCTGTAATGAGTCCACACATTGTGAGTTATCACTGTTTTTTTTGTTTATGGAAACTGAAGTAATCCGTACATGTGACAACCTTCATTCCTTTTAAAACTGTATTTTTGGGTTATTTTGTAGTTTTGGTCTTTAGATGATCTGAGTTTGGCTATTAAATTATTTATTAAATCAATGTATTATGTTAATATTCTTGTATTTTACAAGTTTACAAGTGGAGTTTATTGTCATTTCAACCATATACAAGTACACAGTGAAACGAGACAACGTTCCTCCATAAACAAGGTGCTTCATAAGACAAACACTGAACATCACAGACATACAGGGCTACATAATTTACAGTATATACATAAAGTGCACAAGTGCAAAAACAAGTGCAGACAGCACAAGACATTGACAGATTGTAAACATTTAAGTGTAAACTTTAGAATGTGTGTTTTGGCAGCAGGAATGTAAACCGTAAACAGTAAAACAGTTTGTAAACATTGTTTGGTGTGTAAACATATGTATTCTTTTGGCAGCCAGATGTGCAAAGTGACGTAGTGCAAAAATATATTAGTGCAAAAGAGGGGGGTGGGGGGAATGTCCAGTTGTGTGTGTATATATATATATATATATATGACTGTTTTGTGTGTGTGTGTGAAATCCTTTAGTCCAGTTTTTACTGTCTATTGAGGAGCCTGATGGCCTGGGGAAAAAAACTATTTGCCAGTCTGGTTGTGAGGGTCCTAATGCTGCGGTACCGTCTGCCAGACGGTAGAAGGGCAAAGTGTGTATGGGAGGGGTGTGTGGGGTCATCCACAATGCTGGTGGCTTTGCGGATGCAGTTATTGTCAGTGGTGTAATAATCTTTGAGAAATGCATTAGAAATGATTTGCACAAAGGCTAATCTTGTGTGTAACTAACACTATTCTGTTCATAATATATATATATATTTATATTACTGCTGTATGGTATTCCTAAATATTTTATGTTAGCCGTGAATGATACCATGCAGAAACAACAAAATTCTTAGTGAAAACATCCAACAAATACAGTTATCTATTACAAATGTTTGTGCGGTAAAAAATAAATTAAATGTTTGATTTGCTAACATCAGATAAATTCATATCTGTGGGGTTTATTAGCAGTCTGCTGTGCAGGGTTTCTTCATGCATGGTCGTACACTAGCAGACATGAAAGAAACTGACCACCACATTTATAACCATTATGAAACGTCAAACCTGACGGACCAATGGCTACTGCGACAGACTAACACTGCAGCAGACTAACACTGCGGCAGACTAACACTGCGGCAGAACATCACTGTGGCAGACTAACACTGCGGCAGAACATCACTGTGACAGACTAACACTGCAGCAGAACATCACTGTGACAGACTAACACTGCAGCAGAACATCACTGTGACAGACTAACACTGCAGCAGAACATCACTGTAACAGACTAACACTGCAGCAGAACATCACTGTGACAGACTAACACTGCAGCAGAACATCACTGTGACAGACTAACACTGCAGCAGAACATCACTGTGACAGACTAACACTGCGACAGAACATCACTGCGGCAGACTAACACTGCAGCAGAACATCACTGTGACAGACTAACACTGCAGCAGAACATCACTGTGACAGACTAACACTGCGACAGAACATCACTACGGCAGACTAACACTGCAGCAGAACATCACTGTGACAGACTAACACTGCAGCAGCAGTGAACATCACTGTGACAGCAGAACATCACTGTGACAGACTAACACTGCGACAGAACATCACTACGGCAGACTAACACTACGGCAGAACATCACCGCGGCAGACTAACACTGCGGCAGAACATGACATTGTGCTGTTTTCAGTTCACTGCTTCACGTGATTGCACAGGCAGATGCAGATTCGTTGCTTTTGTTTCGTTCTGTTTCAGCAGCTCATGGATAAGATCTCGAGGTCCTTATAAAGACACAAGCTCAAGTGAAGGTTGACCATTTCATTCCATTAAATGAACACAGGAGACACTTTTCTCATATTTCTGTTTCAAATATTTTATTTGTGGATGTTTTAGGCAGTCATCTTTTGATTTATTTAGGGTTCTCCATGGCTCCAAAAGAGTAAAAACTGTGGTGGAGAGTGAACAGGATCATCATGTGTACCCCAAAACCTGTCGGTGCCCTTATATGTGGAATGAGGGGCAAGTCATTTGTTAAATGTAAAACGATTACATTTGAAATGATTTAAATTACTGACACTGTTGTCTCAGTTAACTGAGACAACAGTGACACATTTCTGAGAAGTCTTATCAACAATCTAAAGTGACTCCAGACACTGTGGGCAGGATATCAGTCTTCAGGTATCACTAGTATCATGAAATCTGTTAATAAATAAACTGCATGAGACTGATGAGAGTTCTAGAAAAAACATTTGGCCTTGAGAACAGAAATTCACACAAGTTCAGTGCCTTGTTTCCGTTTCTCTCCAAAACCCACATTCGTCATTTATCTCAAGTATGTTTGGAGTTTTGTGTGCTCTTTATGTTAGTGTAGATAGATGTGTCTTACTGGTGTTTTTTTCATGTGTGTATTAGAGGCAAGAGTCAGTGATGGGCTGAACCAGGAAAAACAGATGGTCACGAAGTTCGTTTCTTTACCCCTGTGCGCCGTTGGGTGTGAATCGAGAAGACTGCGCTGCACTACCCGACAGCCCCGCTGGAACATAACCCCTGTGTCAAAGGTCACACACAACCTCACCTGTATACGTGCACAGAGAGAATAAAGCCTTTAAAGACTGTGTCCAAGTTCAGCTTGTTTATCCAGAAGAGACTGAAACTGAATGTTTCTTGTCTAGAGTTGATTATTTTTTTATCTTTGCTAACTTAAAATCAGTTTTTTTCTAGTTGTTTGTTGTAAAAGATTTTGTGTGTGTGTATACATGTCCCCACGAGGATGGTGAAAGTCGCACACAGCAGCGGACAAGCCAGCGGTCCCCACATGGGTAACTGATTATGAAACATACTAAATGATGCTTTATTAGTGTAAAAAAGGTTTCTGTGATGGTTGGGTTTAGGGGTAGGGTGAGGGTTAGGCAAAAAAGTGTGTGTGTGTGTGTGTGTGTGTGTGCTGTACATCTAAACTTTAGCTTTGGCTGTTTAAGTTTCTCTCTGTGCTGATTAGATGGTCTTGTATTTTGTTTGTTTATTATATGCTGCTGCATTGTCTATGTACGAATCACCCATTGTCCACTGTCAGAATTCAGTGATGTTGGGATCTCATTAATTATTATTAATTCAATTATTCTCAATTAATTATTTTAACTCAATCATTTATTTTTCCAGGCAGTTAAAACATGAAAAAGAATAGAAGACAGAATATAAGGTCATTTACAGAATTTCAGTTAATAAAAATGACAAGCAGGATATAAACGCCACAGAATCATAACACAACCAGCAGTTGTGTAGTTGTGCTTTCAAAATGTCTTCCTGAATTATTGCCAATCTATCCTATATACACAGGTGATTCAGGCTAATAAATGTAATTGTCCGTTTGATTAACATCACCTTAACACTTTCCGTAATAACACAAATATGCTGTTGACACAAGCAACAGTGTTTTGTTTTTGCCAACATGACACAACCCACACTATGTGCAGCTAGAAACAACAGTATGTTTCAGTATGTCTGTGTTAAGGATAATTCAGCAAATACAACAAGTCTGTTCTGTTCACACTCAGCATCATGTCACGTTACAACTTATACATGAATATTGCCAGGACCAATTTACACCAATTTTACACATGAACTTTTTAATTTTCTGGTCATTTACCAGTAAAGGCTGTATTTGTGAAAGGGCCTAATGTCTTTGGCATGAACCCAATTGGGATGGTCACCATGCCAAGAACAGTAACCGATACTATATGTTGAGTAACCGAATTTAAAAGAAGCAGTTTTTGTAATAATTTCATTTCTTAATGCTTCATTTCACTCTGTATAGTTTGGGCTTATTAAAAGAACATGACATGAAGGTTTTTGCAAATGGTCAGTGAATATTTTGTGACTTGAGCCCTGGAGAGAGGGAGGAGGTGCAGGGAAAAGGGGCAGAAAGGAGAAATGGGGTCAGATTTGGGGTGTTTTGTTGTTGTTCTCACAAACACTGAAGTGCCGACCATTAGATCTGCTGCCGTCTTTATACTGTGGAACACTGAAGGAGAAATCAGTCTGATTTATAAGCTAAATATTCAGACTTTTTGTGAACTGAACCAAATAGTTATAACAAAATTATTAGTATATATTATATATAATATATTATTATATATTAGTTATTACTTCCATATTGCATCACTAAAGAGAAGAGGAAAATGAAGGATTCACTGCCTACTGAAAAGAAATAGACTTTTAAGCATTTAAATAGGTGACCACAGTTTACATGTGTGCATATATGTTTACAATTGTCTGAATATTTGTGAATCTTCCTGCTGTACAGTTGAGGGCTGAAGTAAGATGTGTTCCATGACTTCTGCTGGCATCAGTCTATCGTGAATGGCCAAAAACAATATCATGGGGAAAGGCGTTTCCTACAGGAAGTACACTCGTCTTTTTATTATTACAGTAACACGCATCAGCGGGTCGTGTGCAGGATCATAAAAGCTGCCGTGCAGAACACACACACCAGCTGAAGGTAAATACATGCACGTGTTTCATCAATGACGACGTGTTACAACAGCTTCTATATTCCATTCTTACGATACACTGCTGTATTGAGACAAGAATTTAGTTGTGTTAAATAGTTGTTGTTGTTATTCTAATACAGTCAACTAATGTTAGCAAACAGAACCGACTTAGCTGTTACCGATATTTAAATGTCTTACGCTTTTCTTTGCGTGATCTATTGCGTTTGCTTCTAGTTACCTGACTCGGAAAGCGTCCGATGGCAAAAACGTACAGGATGTGCCTGCAGTTCAGCAGGTTTAAAACAGACAGTTTAGGACTGTTCTGACTTCATTTATTTTGCAACTCTACCTTGATGTATATTGTAAGGGTATTAAAAAGGAAGATGTGGAAAACGATAAAGCGCAGTAGACCGGCGCTGCTGATGGCCGATGGGAAGTGCGTGTGCATTCAGAAGAAAGGATCCTCTTACCAGCTGGTCCTGAGGAACTCTCAGATCAACGATGAGAACGCCAGGAAAGGTATAAACCTGCTATTTACTAAATGCTTCATGCTCACCCAGATTTGTACAAAAATATGAACGTGTCTTACGTGTTTGGATGTACGTGAACCAAAGTACAATTTAAAAACACTCTTGAAAATAAAGGGTTCCCAAAAGTTTTTTGTTCGGTTCCATGATTCCACCGTTGTAGTGGAAAAAGGTTCTACAGACTATTAAAACAGGTAAGCAATGGTTCTTTGTGGTAAATACTTGTTTCTTGCCCTTTTTTAAGAAGGGCAGTACCAGAATATGATTAAACAATATCACAATCATCATATTGCTGGATTGCTGGATTAAAGTTCCATAAAGGAACCTGTTTTAAAAGAACTATTTTCAGTAAAAAGTGCTCTTTAGATAGATACAGTTTAAATTTTGTTTTACTAAATTAAAACCTTCTAGAATGTATGTAGTAATTTCCAATGTCATTAGTAACGGTTATTATAGTGTTTCTGACTTGTGAGTTTATGTCAGTAATACTAACACAGATTTTTTTCTTTGCTAAGTCACTGTGTATGATGTAAAGGCTGAGGACAGTCGTATGTGCATGGCCTTCTGCTTTAAGCTGAATAACAAGAACAACATTCTGCCTGTTGTGGCGGGCTGTGGTGAAACCATTGACTTCAAGGTAAAGTTATTGTCTTTCAGACACATTTTGTGTCTACAGGTGTATTCAGGAAAAACAATTTCTTGGCTTTTAAGTGCTGTAAAAAGAATATTTATATAGTCCCTCACAGATTATGAAGAATTCAGATGCTGTCAAACAGTTTTCTGTATTCAGATTTATTTTAGAATCCCTGTTAACTCATCTGAAAATAATCATCATAATACATCTAAATTACATTGCTGGTCGTGGTTGAAGACAGTCTCTCAGACTGGACAAGCTGTAGTTGGTCTCCGATGTCCCAACTATCTAAGACATTTGATCTGTGATGGCTGTCATATGCAGGTTTTTCATGAGGATGAACATTTGCTGCTTGATGAAACATTCTTGTTTCGCTGGCAAGAGGAGGTGAAACCTCAGGAGACTTTAAACTCAGTAGCTGTGCCCACCAAGTTTCTGTCTGTTAATAAAGACAAAGTGACCATCTCATCTAAACGGATGACATCTTTTCACATCAAAAGCCTGACAGCTAACAAGAAGAAAAGAGGTACATTTAGTGTGGGGTAAAATTTGGGTTTGTAAAAACAGCATTAAACCATTTAGGATTCAAACACTAAATAATCATCTTAAACAATCATATTTTGGCTGATAAATAAACTGTTATTTGTAAATTAGGCACTGAAAAAAGAATCTCAGCAGCTGCGTCGCGGTAAAGAGGACTGCTGAAGTTAAGGAACCCTCACAGAGCTGCAACAACAAAAAGAATCTCAGCAGCTGCGTCGCAGTAAAGAGGACTGCTGAAGTTAAGGAACCCTCACAGAGCTGCAACAACAAAAAGGTGATAAGCGGTTGGTTCTACTGCTGCATACTTATTAACATCTGTGAAGGATCATTCACAAGTTTTATTACCCAAGCTTGTAAATGATTACATGTTCACCTGTCGCATGTGTAACAGTTCCCGGACTCTTATTTTATAGTTTCCTGTCTTGTTCCATTTTCCCTTATTTGGTTTACTTCCTGTGTTATTAATTACTATCACCTGTTTAACACTCATTTGTACTCCTGTTTAAGTTCACCCTTGTTCTATCATGTTTGTTGGTTGTTGTGGTTTAGTATGTGGTTTATTGTGAATGTTTATTGATCAATAACTCTCCTGTACGTTTAATGTTTCTACAGCTGGATAGTTGCATGTTATTTAAGAGCTATCTGTTAGTTACTCCTCGTTCCGCTCCTTCGTTATTGTTACTCCGTTGCTACAAACCTTATTCCGTTAAAGTATGTAGTTAACTATTTAAAGTTTAAATTCTTCTCCCCACTGACAGCTAGTCTCAGTTAGTTAGTGCAGGAGAAAGTCTTTTGGAAGAACTGATTCCCAACCCCAGCTAACCTCCTTTTAACGATAGAGGAACCTGATATATATACATATACAGTACTGTGCAAAAGTTTTAGGCAGGTGTTAAAAAATGCTGTAAACAAAGAATGCTTTCAAAAATGGAAGTGTTAAACATTTATTTTTATAAATGAACAAAATGCAGTGAATGAACAAAAGAGAAATCTAAAT
>JAZGTJ010014668.1:0-13951 GCA_036877575.1 Botia almorhae
GCACACCAGCAACTTCCTAAAACCAATATCACCAAATACCTTTGCATGATATATACTCTCAATATACTCTTTGCGGGTTGTAATCTAAAGCGTTACCCTATTTTAAATATACTTTGTGTAGTTTTAAGTATACTTTTAGGTGTAACAGTAATAAACTTTGAGAAACAACTTTAGTTAACAACAACATTTTTCTAAAAAATGTAGACGTGAACGTAAACTTATATTTTAGTTTACAAGGATTTATCCTTGTAATCATATGACATCTGTCATTCAGTGAACCTGTCTTTGTTAGTCATGCAAAGTTTTTGTAAAGATATTATTTCCCCCTTGCTGATTTTATTTTGAAATCAACCCAACCTACTCCTGCATAAACCACAACCACAGAATTGTGATTGTTAAACAAATCTGCTCAAAGGATCTTCCTGTCTACCATAGAAATATGTATATATCATGTATAAGTGACAACGTATGAAGAATTTAACTCTGTAACCACAGTTGCTTGTTGCACTTGAACTGTAAGTTAATTGTAAAAAAGAGACATTAATATGTCATTAATTTTAATCAAACACGTGGAATTATTATATATCTGACAATTAACAATTATAAAACTGAATTCTTTTGATGCCAGGTTTAAGTCAAGCCATGCTGTCATTTGTGTAATTTGTTGTATTGTGTTAAAAGAGACATATATAGTGCATCTACCTAAGTTATGTTCAAGTTCAAGTTTATTTATATAGCGCTTTTCACAATAGCACATTATTATAAAGCAGCTATACAAATAAAAATAGAATGAAAATAAACATGAGAATGAAAATTTATATAAAGGAAGGAAATTAATTAGTAAAATTATTAAACAATGATAATACAATGTACAAAGCATTATCGTAAGCAAATGTTTTAACCTGTTGACAGTGGCAAGGTTGACAGTGGCAAGGAACCACTGAAAACCGACAAACATAAAATTAGAGAAAATGGACATAAGCTTGAGTTTCCTTACCCTGTACAATTCCAATGTCAATACACAATGTAATACTATGAAAATTCTGGCCAGAAAAAATATCAGTGGTTCTTAAATGGAGGATCATAGGTCTGTTCTGTTTGGGTTGTGTACAGCACTGTTTTTTCAACTTTTTCCTTTTTTACTGTTATTTTTCAGTTAAAATCTGTTTGATGTAAAATCTGGGTTCTGCACAATACTAGTTGAGGACCTGCATAAAATTAAATGCAATCCATGTATTGTTATTTAAATGAAACAAGCTTGTCAACATTATCCAGAGCCTTACCAGTGAATCAATTTGTAATATTTAAAGTTATGATATTAACAGCCACAGCATGTTTAATAACGGTTTTGATAGATGAGTTAGAATAGATCCCCTTCAGTTGTCTTTCCCCCAGCTACAGGGTTAAGGGGGTTATTTTCAGCCCATAGGTGGTCTTTCTTTTTTTTGAGATCAGAATGTATTTTGTGCTCTCGTCTCAGCAGTATTATGATAACCAATGTAAGAAAACAAATGAGAGGAACAGTAACTCCCAGTGCTGTACTTAAAGGCTCTGCTTGTTTTTCAGTATCACCTGAGAAAAGACATCAAATGAATGATTGTTGATTTTAGAACAATAATAGGATTTATTGCTAGATTTATGTTTAAAGATGCTGTTAGTGATTACTTTTGGGATAAGACATAAAAGGTCTGTACAATATCACAGAAATTAGTTGATTGCATCAAAATCCGTATGTCTATATCTGAGTGTCCATAACATAGGCAAAACATTAGATAAATAAGAATACTAATGAACAACTCATTCAGATATACAATGTTTATATAAAAGGTTATAAGGTTTATATAAGGGATTATAGTGAACCTTACTGGAGTTTGCTAATGGAGTCTGCAACGTCTTTAAAGGGCGGTGTATTCTAATTCTGTGGCTAATGGTAATGAGCAAAAAAAATGGAATCTCTTACAGCACCTTTAAGGGACAAAACGTGTCTTTCTAGATGTTACCTTCAATGTGAACAAGGACAGAGAGCTCTCCAGATTTATCTGAAGCTACTTTCTTCCAGGTGTTAGTTGTTAGCAGCCACTCCTCTACCTGACAATAGTACTGGCCCATATCAGTGGGGTTTATGTTCGGTACAGTTAACCTATAGCGTGTGGCTTGTGGTCGTCCAAACACTAGATTCTTATCACTAAATGAACCATTTAAGGTACCATCATGCTTGGCCTTGAAAATGGGGATTGGTTGTTCTTGTCTCTGAGTCCTGAACCAGGTGACGTCAAAAGCAGACTTATCACTGGAGCGAGATTCAATCTCACAGTTAATGGTAAATCCAGCCTGCAGATTGGTAATGTTGAGCTCTCTGTTTTGCTTGTGTACACGCAGTTTACTCGCTGTTAAAATAAAACATCAAACACATTTTATTGACTCATTCTGTTCCAAACTTAAGGGTGCTACCTAGTTAGCACAGAACTGCTGCCCAAAGAAATCCTAGATTTCACTTGAAATCATATATTTCAGTCAGGATGCTGCCATAGAAGGCAGCAGTGGATGTAATATTGTAAAAAATAAAGCAACTTTGTTTCAAAACTAAGTTTTGAAAAAAAGCCTTTAAGACAACATTCTTTGATCTCAAAGAAGATGAGATTAGGGAAATCAAGCAAAACGATCTATAACTTTTGACCAATAGGTGGCACTGTCATCAAATTTTTATGAGACTGTCAGGATGTTGTGACAATGACACATACAAAGTTTTATATAGATACAGCCTGATTTGCATTTTACATGCTTGCCATCAAATCTATATATAAGAATGATTTTAATCAATACTGTCAACAACAATCAATATTAATTCTATAACTTTTTCTAGATGCTACATGCCAAGATTTGTGCAAATAGAACAAATGCTGTGGGAGGAGTTTATGGAAGTAGGTTTTCAAAATAATTCATAATGGTGGACAGGCATTGACTAGGACAAATTTGGCAGCATAAGACTTTGCATGAGGCAAAGAATCTAAAGAAAGTTGCATGAAGATTTGTTATTTCAGTCAAAAATAGCAAAAATAGGATTTTTTGATGTCTCTGAACCAGAAGGTGGCGCTGTAATGAAGCGGCATGCATCCTCAAGTCATGCTTGGGATGATACATGCCAAGCTTCGTGTCATACACCATGGCAAAGATAAAGCCTCATATCCTTTTTGAAGTGCTTGCTGTAAAATTTTGTGGATGTGGTATATGAGAAAGGTAATAGGTATTGACATGATTGATAACAACATAATAACATAAATTACATTTTAAATTTTTTAATAATTTTAAAGACTAGGATTATTTCAAAAGTTTAGGATAATTTACTCGTTCATTATTAATATTTTTTCCACATTTTTAAACAATTATAAACTCATTAAACTGTAAGATAACACAAAGGGACTTATGGGAATTATGTTGTGATGTCTACAAAACTAATTTAATTTCAAACATTTAAGAAAACACCTTTTAGACTGAAAGAATTGTAAGATCATTAGAACCATTTTGGGCAAGTTATTTCAAACGGTAGTGTACATCAAAATATGGACTACTTACCTATTGGATGAACACTAACATTAGTGGAACCTGATATGTCACTTGCCTTAGGTGACCATTGACCTGTACAATCCAGGTGGTATTGATGAACCTGACAGTAGTAGCTCCCACTGTCTTCCTGGATGGATCTAGGAATGGTCAAGTAAAAGACACCAATGTCTGGGCTGGAGAAGTGGTGTCGTCCCTCCAACTTTAAATCATAATTATACTTTAAACGGCCATCATAACCATAGTTCAGCAGTGTCAAATTAGAGGATTGATTTCGGTTAAAGAACCAGGTAAGAGAGTAGCGGAGAGTGAAATTATTTCCAACTCCATCCACTAAGCAATTTAATGTTAACAGATCTCCCTCTGTAAGATTCAGTTGAGTGTTAGTCTTAGTCATTTTAAAAACATTACCTGAAAAATACAAGACAGATTTATAACAGTAAATAAAGTTTTCAGGATCCTGCATTATAACAAATTTGTAATCTGTTAGTTGTTTATAGGTTACATTTAAATGTGTAATGGGATTATTTTACCATCTAAAACTACTGTTGTGTTCAGTAGGCTCTATAGATATTCTTTCAACTGGCCAAAATCACATTATGCTCATAAGCTTCAAGATCTTTATGAACATTTTGTGAACATTGATTTTAAGTAAATGTTATGTAAATTACCTTGTCCTTTGACAACAAGCATTGTGGAAACAAATGTTTTTTGTAGAGAATACCAGTCACCAAGGGGATCCTGAACCCACTCTTCCACCTCACAATGGTACTGTCCACTGTCAGATGTTCTGATTTGGTGGATGGTCAACAGGAAGGTCTGTTTTTGTCTGATATCCATGCGTATTCTCTGGTCCATCTCTAGGCCAGCTGCAGGGCCAAATTTGACAACAGCATCTAGGTCCATAGTCAAGAGTATCTGGGAACCAACCAGCCATGTTACTTTAAAGCGAGAGGTATTTGTGGTTGCTTTGGTGACTGAGCACTCAAGCTTAACATCAGTGTTGACAGTGGTTTCCAAAGGAGACGTAGGTCTAGACAGGGTCAGCTTGCTAACTGTTGATAAACAATGACAACAATGGCAAAGAAATTCAAAAAAATTTCTAAATCTAAAATTTTTATTTATATAGAAAGCTTTACCAGACAAATTTGCTATATTCTACAGCAAGTACAAAAATTTTGACCTGTGCTGGCAAAATGAGTCAAAATATGCACATGCTAATTATGAGCTACAGACAAAAAAGCTGGAAGCTGGAAGGTTACAAGGCCGACTGCTCTCTATGTGGCATGCAGTTGCAGCTTGCCCACGTACGCTCCGCTTTATCTCATTTAAGCTCCTGTGACATTTCATATAGAAACCACTAGTGAACTTATCACTGAACACATCCTTTGTAACAGTAGGGACACAACTTCCGGCTCCTCAGCAGAAATCTGATTGAGTGGTGCACGCCAGCTTCCTTATATACCCTGCAAATTCCACTTGCCAATTTTCATTGGGCTTTTTATAATGATCAGAGGTGACTGGGGCTCCCAGTGTGCAAGGTCAGGGAGGAGCTCTAGTGTCATCTCGCAACATCTCATTCCCTTTACATATGTAACCGAGACATTTGTTTTGAAAATTCATGAAAAATTGCCATATTTTTTCGGCTCTCTTCCTAATGACTGGTTCTTCAGACAATTGTAGCTCATTCTTTTTTTGTATGATTCCAACAAATCATACATCATTTTAAAGGTTTTAAATAAAGAATGTGAAAAATACAAGTGATTTTTTTTTATTTGCTCATTGTGTCTCATTTAGCCAGCACGGGTCAAAAATGCAAGCACCTGATGCAAATACCTCTCAGGCATCTGTACATTTTCAGAAGAATTTTTATAACTTTTCTGATCTTTATAAGATCTTATGTTTTTGAATATATTAAATAGCTGTTTTTACCAGGTTTTTTGACTGTCACAGCTAATAAGTTGGAGTTCTTGCTAGCTTTCTGTATATCCTTTTGATAGGCATCAGCTTGACACATGTACTTTCCCTGATGTTGCGTGCTGGCTCTCAGAACCATGAGAACGAAATTTGTGCCTAATGGCTGTATCTGAATGGACAGCTGGTAGTTTGTCTGTTCTGCTCCCCAGGTGATTTCTCCAGTATGGTGTATGGATAAAATGTTTGTCCAAGTAGATGAATTTGTGGGCTGAAACATCCAGCGTACAGCCAAAGGCACCTTAGGCCCACAGACTGTGCATATTAGTTCTATTAATGAATCTATAGGCGCATTTGTTACACGACTTTTCAAGACCACCTTCATTTGAAATTCTGGTAAAAAAAAAGTGATTGTCATACTTTAAGTAATTATCCATATTCTGTAACATGCTACATTGTTTTTTGCTTGAGATGTATATATAAGAAGTATGTAATGATACAGTCATCTTACCAACAGAATTAACAAGAATGGGTTTTTGCTGAGATTGAACGTTGGCTTTTTTTATCTCGCCATTGTTTTGAATAGTCCATTCAGACACAATGCACTTGTATTCACCACTGTCTGATATAATAGTTGCACCAATATGCAGGGTGAAGTTTCCAGCTGGTGAATGAAATGTTTGAATATCTCTGCTCTGATACTTTCTCCCAGCCTCCATCACTCCGTCATGTGTCAGACTAATGACATCACTGAAGGAATCCCCAGAGTCTTTCTTGTGTTGCCATGACACTGATAAAGGACCTTTGAATCCTAACACAGTGCATGTGACTTGCAGAAAATCTCCCTCAGTCACAACTTCTTTATCCATCACCATGACCACTGCCAGGTCACTTTCTGACCAGAGACATACAGAAAAACAGGCTATATCAATGTTTGTCTGTAGTTGTGATGGTATAATTCTATTTTTATTTCAACCCAATACTGGGTTATGTCCAGTTATACTTTGTAATCTCATATCCTCATATATATATATATATATTCAGCACTTTTTTATTGACTGGTGTTTGAATAGACTATATTGCTATTGGTTATACATAGGGTTAGATATTTTTTACAAATGTTTTAAACTTTGGCATGACACAAACAGTGGTACATCATTTAGTAAACATTTTGAACATAGACCTACATTGAGGGAGAGACCTGATATTTACCTTTGGCAATAATGCTTACAATTCTTTGACTAGACAGCTGTGTTTGTATTTTTCTGAAGATGCCATCCTCATTCCTGTTTTCATGCCATACCTCACAGTGGTATTGGCCCTGGTCATCAGCCCTAGCTGAACGGATGGTAAGCAGG
Organism: Botia almorhae; assembly: GCA_036877575.1. Classification (NCBI taxonomy): domain Eukaryota; kingdom Metazoa; phylum Chordata; class Actinopteri; order Cypriniformes; family Botiidae; genus Botia; species Botia almorhae. Next base: position 6,834 of record JAZGTJ010014668.1, read on the forward strand.
AAGTCCATATGACTTGTTTTTATTGCTCTCAGTTCACCTTCCTTCTCCCTCGCTTTGTAATCATCAAATACAGTGAGTACCCCAGAGGATCCAATCTGGGCCACTTTCTTCTGGCCTTTCAGCCAAGTTACTGAAAAAAACTGACCAGGAGGTTTATGTACCTTTATAGTGCAACGGATTTCCAGTGAATCACCCTCCTGCAATGGTCCCTTTGAGACCTCAATATAAGCAAAGAATGAACCTATATCAGGATCCACTTCTGAGATACAGGGAATAAAATGAGAAGAAACATTAAACATTGTTCTGTAATGTGACTGCAGAAATAGACATAACCATTACACTGACGGTTTTAAATAAAATAATTTACATCAGTGGTTCTCAGCTTTTGGGGTGCAAATCTAAAAAAGAAAGTTACTAAAGAAAGAAATGCTAAATGTAATTAATGATATGAAAACAATATAATCATGCATTATAACCATATAATCATATAACTATGCATAGTATGAATTGTGAATAAAGATGTTTAATTGCTTTCCATGTAATTTGTAGTTGAAATTAAAGCCTGTGCATCAAATTAAAATCTAAGGCTACTCATCTACTCATACACCATCTCTCACACACTCTTACCTGGACAACCCACAACAACAATTGACATTTTTGTTTTCTGTTTTGATCATTTTACTGATTTTACACTATGTTGGGAAACAATGTAGAATTTGGATCTTGAGAAACGCTGAAACAGTATAAAAACTAAACCTCACCAATTTGTTTGATCTCCACATTACAGGGTGTGGTGGTTTTGTGGGCAATTTGTGTCCAGAAATGGTCTGGGTCTTGGATCCACTCAATTGCGTTGCAGTAGAACTTTCCTCTGTCTGACTGCTGCACCTGAGACAACTTTAGTCTGTAGGTTGTGTCCTCCACCTTTTCCATGCTGACAAGTCCTGAATGATATCGGTCCTCAAATCCAGCTCCTGGCCTTACAGTCAGATCCCTGTCCAAGGTAATGATCAGTCTGGGATTCACATCTTCTTGACCATGAAGAAACCAGGTAACAGACAGATGGGTGTGTTGAAACGTTTGTGTGGAGACCTGGCACTCAAGTTGAAGACAGTCACCTTCAGACATGCTCAGAGTGGTTGAGCCAGTGTATGATGCCACCAGGGTGTCTTCAATCACTGTGGATGAAACATCTATTGTTGTTTTTCATTAAAAACATTAACTACAGGTTGGCCAATATGAAATTTCAGCCAGATATCTAAAACAATGCAATTCTGTTTGCAGGTTTTTATTTTAACAGTGCTGAAAATTATATGCTGTGAAACATATGCTGTGAAACACAACAGACATCACTTTTTATATTTACATAAAATTGTGTACTACAATAAACTATAAAAAATGTATTCTCTCTTTCACTTGATGTGTGAATCTAAAAAAGAGAATCTAAATTTTGCATCTCATTCTTCAAAACAACAGATAAAGCACAAGGATCCTGCTTTAAAGAATGTGAACCTACTTCACACCATATTACTGCCATCTTAGGAGGATTGCCTTCTTGTTTTCCTGCTAATCCCTCCTTGTTTCCTTTAACCACTTGCACCTGTTCCCTCATTATCTCCTCTTTATTATTCCCCCATGTTTTCCGTCTTGGTTTAGCCAGTTTCCTGACCCAAGTAATTTCTTGTTTTTCTCTGCTGTTTGTTTAAATTTTGGGCCAAGTATCTTTTGTTGTTTCTTTGGGGCTCTGCCTTTACTGCGGGCGACTTGGCCACTTCATTCAGGCCTGCCCAGTAAAAGACAAGGCTGATGGGCATCATTTCTAAAGTCTCTCCCCAATCTTCTCTCCTTTATTTTGATTGTTTCATTTCAGGATGTTTCTGCTCCGGCGCAGGCACTCGTGGACTCCGGGGCAGAAGGCAATTTCATGGACATCTAGTTCGCTGCCATCTATACCTCTGTCTGAACCCCTTCCCACCTGGTCCCTGGCTGATCGTCCCTTGCTACCATCACTCACTCCACACCTTCTGTAAGTCTTGTTGTTTCTGGCAATTATCGTGAAGTGATTGTGCTGTACCTGATTGAGTCCCCCAGTAGTCCTGTTATTTTGAGCCATCCTTGGCTGCTTTAGCACAACCCTCACTAGATTGGTCGGGACAGTCTGTTCTGGCTTGGAGTCCATCTTGTCTTGCATCCTGCCTGGGTGCTGCCTCTTCTTCTGTTTCTCTTTTTCCCTGTGTTGCAGGTTGAGGCAACAGATTTTGCTGGGGTCCCGGCGGAATACCGAGATCTACAGCTGGTCTTCAGCAAATCCTGGGCCACGTCACTTCCACCTCACCGGCACCACGATTGCGCCATAGACCTCCTCCAAGGCACTTTTCTGCCCCGGGGTTGCCTGTATTCCCTGTCGGGTCCAGAAAGAAAGGCTATGGACATTAGCGAATTCCTTAAAGCCAGCCTCATCCGTCCCTCCTCATCTCCGGCAGGTGCGGGGTTCTTCTCCAGGTGGTTTTTTTTCAGGATTCGCCAACTTCTACCGCCGTTTCATCAGGAATTTCGGCTCGGTTGCTGCTCCGCTCACTGCTCTTACCTTTACTAAGACTTACCTTCCCGTTTCATCTCTGCTTCTGTTCTCTGTTTTCCAGATCTCGAACTGCAATATATTGTGAAAATAGATGCCTCTGATGTTGGAGTTCGGCTACTTCGGCTAAGTCCCGCAGAACGGAACTATGACATCGGCAATCGAGAGTTGTTACAAGTTAAGTTGGCAATGGAGGAGTGGCACCATTGGCTGGAGGGATCAGTGCAGCCCTTCTTGGTCTGGACGGATCATAAGACCCCAAGTACATCCGTTCGGCCAAGAGTTTGAGCTCACGCCAGGCCCAATGGGCACTTTTCTTTTGCCGCTATGATTTCACTCTCTCGTTCTGGCCAGGTCTTGGTGACCACATCTTCCGGCTTCATGGGTTACCGACTGATGTTGTGTTCGACAGGGGCCTGCAGGTCATTTTCCGGTTCTGGAAAGATTTTTGTCAACAGATCGGGGCCACTTTGAGTCGTATGGTTGTTCTACGGTTTCCATCCGCAAACCAATGGGCAATGCGAGCGAGCCAACCAGGATCTTGAAAGTTTCTGAAGCCATTAGCTCTCAAGGGTGAAGTACGCCCCCTGTTCCTTCCCTGTTTCTGCATCTGGAATGTCCCTCTTTTTGGTTACCAGCTACCCCTGTTTCCCGCACAAGAACCCGAGGCTATGGTTCCGTCTACCTTAGCCTTTGGCAGACGCTGTTGCTGCACCTGGAAGAGGGTAGGGGGGTCTTGGCCTAGACATCTCGTTGCACCAAGGCAGCAACCAATCACCACTTTATCCCCCTCCTGTCTACACCTGCGGTCACCAAGGACCTTCCTCTACGGGTGCCAACTTGTAAGCTGGCTCTCAGGTTCATTGGCCCATACAGGATCTTCAAGGTGTTGTGCCTGGTGGCGGTCACCTGTTCACCCCTCATTATCTCCCCTTTATTAATCCCTCATGTTTTCCGTCTGTTGTCAGATTGTCCTGGTTTCGCCAGTTTCCGGACCCAAGTAATTTCTAGTTTTTGTCTGCCATTTGTTTAGATTTTGGGCCACGTACCTTTTGTTTTCTGTTATTTCCCCCCAGTCCTGTTTCCGTGTTTTTCTTTTGTTTGGATTTTTGCTCTATGTTCTGGATGCCCTGTTCATCTAGACACAGATCTACTTGTCTGTCATAGGGCCACGGCTGGATTGTCTTAGCATTAGCCATTCACGCTTTGAATGCATCGTCCCACCTTACAGCTTATCAGGCAGAGTTACTCAAGTAAATCAGCTGGACTCTAGCTCTACTAACCTGCATTTAAACTTGTCAAGGAGCAGTTAAAAGTTGCGGGCGCAGCCTGGGCTTAGTGGTGGTGGGAAAGCGATCACTGTGGCTGGGTTTGTCAGGATTCTCTTACAAAGATAAGATGGAGTTTTTGGATGCCCCCATTGATCCAAAGGCCATGTTCGGCACGACCGTAACTGCATTCAGAACAAGCATCTTCCAGACATTGAGCACAACCAACCGAGACTTGGCTGGCTGCCCATAATTGGCAGATTTTCAATCAAATTTTGTTGGTTGGGTTTGATTAAGGGAAATGATGTGAAATTCTGCTCAGTTTAGGCAAGTCATTAATATTACACAGCTTTTTGTAATGTTGTCTCTGGGATCCAAAAATAATTTGTGTAAAGGATCTGCTTTGTGATTTTTTGGGACAAGAGTGTATGAGACATATCTGTATTTCACCTGCTCTTGTCTCAGAAAAATACAATTGTGTATTTTATATTTTTCCTGGGGAAGAAAATAAAAAAAGATTACTCCAGTGTAGTAATCTAGCCACATTGTCGATTGTCGACATGCCCAGATGTGTTAATACTATTCTGTAAAAATTTCCTAGGACAAAAGAAATTGAATTGTTTTGGATTGACAATTCACTAGCGTTTGGATTGCTCTAGAGTAGAGTTTGGATTGCTCTACACTATATGAATGTGTGATTTCATATAGAAATATTTCTTAGTACAAGGCAATAGAATTGTTTTGGATTGACATTCATTCATATAGAATTCATATAGAATTCATATAGATTTGGATTGCCAGTTAAGTTGGTTTGGATTGCCAACAAAAATAGATTTTGGATTTATCTATTTTAAGTGAATGTGTGATTTCACTGAAAATGTAAAGAACTGCTCCAGAGACAGAATAAGAAGTACTGAGCTTGGCTCAGCAATGAGGTTCATGCTGTATAAGCAGCTAAACTCAAACATTTCCTTCAACATTATCAACAAGCTGAAAAGACTCTAGACAAACAGAGAAAAGAGGTGCAGCGAAAGCACACCCAAGCCACACTGGAAAACATAAAAAAAGACAATGCAGCAAAGCAAACTAAGGGGACCTATTTGGTTCAGGCTAGGCCTGAAGGGGAAGCAGTTGCAAGCCCCCCAGCCCCAAACATTCAGCCCACACAGCCTCCTGTTGTTGTTAATGTACATAACAGTGGCAGTCACAGAGGAAGAGGTAAATTTAGAGGCAGAGGCAGAGGCTATTCTGGTCCTCACAGAGGAAGAGGTGAAAATTATATGAAAAGGCAGAGGCAGAGGCTATTCTGGTCCTCACAGAGGAAGAGGTGAAAATTATAGGGGTATAGGTGAGATGAGTTGCTATGGATGTGAGGAAATTGGTCATCTTCGCAGGGATTGTCCTACCAATCCCTGGGAAAACCAATAGGATATTGTGGAGAGTCCCAATGTAGGTCAACATGTGGTGTTGTCAAAAAGTCCCTAATCAAATGTAAAGTTAACGGAGTAACCTTAAACTGCCTGGTAGACACTTGTGCTACCTTCACTTGTATTAAACCCTCCTCTGCAGAAATAGGTTCATCACACATGTCAGTATAAACAGTGGGATTCTCTGGAAACCCCACAAGTGTAATACTGAGTGAACCACTAACTATTGAAGTTGAAGGAAAAACTGTAATTACAAGGGTTGTAATGCCTAATGTCAATTTATTAGGAAGAGATGTATTGTGTGCTTTAAATGCCACAATTAAGACAACACCCCATGGAGTCATCCTACAATATCCAGTTAGAACAGCAAAGGCAGTGCAGGAAGTAGAGACCAACAGCATATTGGATAACAGCACATGATGTTTATGAAAGGGCAAAAAAGACAATGAAACATTGAAAAGGCAGGGCACCAAGATATGCAGGACATTGTACAACTAAATATTGTGAAAAAGGAAAAGATGTTGATTATGAGAAAAAGTTTCCATTGGGGAAAAAGGTGACATTGGTAACAGACAGCATATTGGTATGTAAGAAAGGTGTAGCCATTGGGAATAGCCATGTAGCCATGTGGAAGACTTTAAAGTAAAAAACAGCAAGCCCCATGTGAGTGTGTTTGTGTATGGGGAACACAGAGCACAGGAATTAGGACCAGAGGTAAAAAGATCATGGAGAGAGGATTGGATAAGAGAAGGAGAACATCGGACTAATAAAGATGGACCAATGCAGCTGTATGACTTTAGAGAAACATTCACTGGTGTAAGAGAAAAGCAGATAATTGTTGAGGAAATCACAAAAGAGCAGATGTTAGCTGAACTGCCAGAAGAGCTGTGGGCTAAGCATGATTATGACATTGGAAAAGTGACAGGCTGTGAAGATGATTACAGTAAAGCAATATAGGAGGGAATAAGGAATGTAATAGGATTAATGGCTGCTGGAACTTTAATTGACATTTAAAGTAATTGGAATACACCAATACTACCTGTAAGAAAACCCAATGGGAAATGGAGGCTGGTACATGATTTAAGAGCAGTAAATGATGTAGTCACAAACCAAGAAGCTGTGGTACCAAACCCCTACTCTCTAAATAATAAACTCGAATGGTTTGTACCATTGCATGAAAAGAGCAGACATTTGTTTGCTTTCACTTGGAAGGGTGAACAACTTACTTACGTCTTATTCTCGCATTTTGCAGGGTTTTTCTTAAAGCCCCATATTTTTAATCAAAAATAGAAAGAAATGAATTTAGAATTTGATGACAAAACAGAGTGCTTGCAGTATGTAGATGATATTCTAATAGGCCATGAAACCAAACAAGGTTGTATTAAAGTTACTAAACAGGTGCTGAAGGAACTAGCCAGAGCAGGGATGAAAGTGTCACCGCAGAAACCTGTTGTTGCTGAAAGAAGTGTTACTTATCTGGGTAGGCAGATTAGCAAAGACAGAAAAGAAGTGAGTGACAAGCATGTTGAAGCAATTAAATTGTATCCAAAACCTGTAACAGTGAAGCAGATATTTAGGAACAACAGGATTTTGTAGTGAATTTATAGCTAAATATGCAGATAAATATAAAGCAATGAAAAAATGCTGAAATGTGGAGGAATGAAAGACCTTACAGCAGAATTACATTGGACAAACGAGGCTGAGGAAGAGTTTGAAAGACTAAAACAGAAAGTGATCATAGTAAAACCTTCTATATAGATGTAGCATTGGGAAAGGCAGGGCTAGCTACAGCTATATTACATCATAAGAATATAGGTGGGAGATCAGGACCCTTAGGTTGGTATT
>JAZGTJ010014669.1:0-13950 GCA_036877575.1 Botia almorhae
GAATTCTAGCTCATCCACCTTCGAACTCCATTTCCCAGAATGCCACATACCCGGGACTAATCACTTCTGTTTTATCACCTGTGATTCATTACCACACCCTATTTAAACTGTGTGCTTTGTTTGCTCTTTGCAAAGTCTTGATTTGCCACAGCTATGAGTTCTGAGCAGGGGTCCCTAGTGGTGTTTGTGCTGTGTTTAATCTCTGGACTGTTTAATGTTAATGCCTGTTTGCCTGCATATGGATTCAAGCGCTTCTGACTCACCTTTACAGATGGCATGTTCTGTTCAGGTGTCATTTGTTTATTTGTTAATCTGGCCACTGTTTTAAACAGAAACCGTGGATTGTTTTGGTCATTTCTATGAGTTTGTGGAGGTGCTCAGCCCTTGCAGCTTTAGAGCCTTTTAAAAATGGGACAGTGTCTTTTCACACTATTCTAAAAACCTCTGAATTAGATTATTTTCATTTTCCCTCGAGGTTAAGAGTTTCTCTCTTCTGAGTGCACAAGTAGCACTATTGTACCATGGTGCAGTGCTTTTATCTAACCTTTTAGAATTTGAGTGTTCAACTGTATCTAGCATAATAGTGAAAATAGAGGTAATACTGCTAGTCATTTCATCTGAATCATTTCTGTTTAAAGGTGCACTGAGCAAGTGGGACAGATCTGGCAGGTTATGTGTGAATTTCTCTTTAGTGATTGGGATGATTGTTCTGTCCTTTTGATAACAGAGCAAGATGGTTAATATCTGGCAATGGGAGGTAGCCACGAAACAAGATTACATCATTGTTAGCAGTGCAAGAGGGAACACATACTGACACATGTAATTTGAATGTACTTTGAAGTTACTTTGGATAAAAGCAACTGTGAACTGCATAAATGTAAACGTAATCACTTTAAGGTATAATATCTATATCAGTTCCATGTGATATAATTGAATCTATCATATGTTTAAAGCAGTGGGTGAGTTTTTTAACATGTTGCATGACTCAAAAGTCATTAGGACTCAGGTCCTAATGCATCATTTGTGTTATCGTTGTGTTATTGTGTTACGTGAACATTAAAATCTTCAACAAATAGTGCTTTGTCAACATTAACCAATAGGTCAGTGAGAAAATCTGCCAACTCATTTAGAAACTACATAAGGCCCTGGGGGTGTATACACAGTAGCCAGTACAAGAGAAAGCAGGGATGTTTCGTTATATCTGATAATGTAACATTTAGCACAATCTTTGTGAACAGATGTCACGCTGTTAGCATAACTATGATGCCCAAACTATAATATAGAGTTTGCTTACAGAAGCAGAATGCCTTTTAAGATTTAAGTAATCACAATTGTGATGTATATAATGAAGTATTCATACATTTATGTATGTATCTTTATCTGCAGCTCTGGTCTACCGTAACTGGTTTCTGATAAACATTATGAATTAACGTGTCTCCCATGCTTGGCCTTGAATCTCACTGTGCGCTATATTATGCAGAAGCTGATTATTTAATGATTACAGTAATCTGACAAGGACAGCTGGTGTACGAGAACGATATGGGGTTTTTAATCCTTCATAGTATCACACTGTAGATTTGGTCTTTCACATGTCTGTGAAGAAAAAAATATTCTATATTATATCATATTAGCAGTGAGATAAGCATATCTGACCAGCTTCAATTATATATAGCATAAAAGTAGTACAATGGTTTAGAATGAGTTTGTATCATCTGGCGCAACTGCTGACTCCCCATCAACAGCCATTCAACAGTTTGTGAACAACATTTAAAACAAACATTCTAATATGATTGATGTTTTACCAGTTATAGATTTTTCAAAGGGCTTTAAAATCATAAAATCGCTTTGGCATTATAACTTGTGCACCTGGAGGAGAAAAAGAGTGTGAAGGTTGTGTGTATTTGCCACTCAATACACCTGTCGAGCAAATGTCATATAAGATGAATGGAGATGCTAATCTATATCTTGTTCAAGAAACATCTGTTAGAAACTCCTGGTTCAGCTACCCAAACAAACAGAGCTGTTTTAAAGCACAATGGAAAAAATGTGTTTACACATTTCATAGGAACTGGATCCACAAAACTGTAAAGTATTAAAGCATCAAACATTGTACCCACAGCAGCTTTGAGTCCAGTTCCCATCTTCTGTTTTGGTTCACCAGAAAAAGATCAGCACAGAAAACTTGGCATGACTTTGTAGCTGCGACTTGAAAAGCTCATGGAAGCATGATTATTTCACCTGGCCCTGAAGGGCAGCTAGATAGTAGAAACCCTGCATCAAAATGTCAAAGATTGGTGTCTTGATAGAACTTTAACCATTTCCTGCTGGACTCCGAGATCTCCATTGTGCTGCACGCTGGTTAAAGGGCTACAGATCAGCAGGAAGATAGAAGCCAAAAGTAAAGATCTTTTTAATGTGTTTCTCTGAATGACCCCAAAGACAGATCTCTGTATTAATTCCTGCAGTACCCCTGGGGAAATGAATGATACGTCTGAGCTGAGAACTGCCGTCGGTGACATTTTAGAGAGCGAGTGTGTGGCTTTAATGTTTATGATTGAAAGAAACATTAGACCCAAAGTGCAGATAAGATGGGAAGAAAATCACATACATTATTTTACACGTTTTCTCTAGTTATGTAAAATACTCTTTTGGTCTTCAGGGAAAGATATACTTTAGTGCACCGAATGCATAAATGTTTCTATAACGCTTTTGTGAAACTCAAAGACCACTTTAGTATATAAACAGAGAGGTGGGGGAGACCGTACAAATGTAGAATCGTTCAATAAATGTAACATCAGTAATAATGTAATGCACATTGCACTCACCGTAGTGACTTTAGATCTATGCAATTCAGTCATCCACAGTCTCTTAAAATATAGGTGAATCTGTATTTTGGTAAAAAAAGTAATTTTTATAATCACATTATAAAGCCTTTTAGTTTTAACTGCCTATACCATATACTGTTACAATTATGCAGCCTTAATATTATATACATGTTATGTATGTAACCTTGGCTTTTGTGTTCTAATGTAGTTCTAATGTTCTAATGTTTTTTAATTTATATGTAATTTAATTTAATGAACATGGGTGACTGCTGACATCAAAGTTTTAGACTAAACATTTTCTGAACATGTAAGCAAAAACAAAAAGTGTTAAGGTTATGCCTGCAACATAAGAAACACATATGGCGTGACTTCAATCGCGATTACATGTGCCACAGGCAATTTAACTGTGATCCTTCAGGGTAATTTTAGCTTCTCATGCATTCTGGGATTGATTTATGAGAATTTATCATGGTTTTGTAAATCAAAACATCATTACAGTTTCTCACCTCTGCATGCTGAAAAACAGAAAGAGCACTAACAAGACTTGGCAATCAAAGACGTCTGTTTGGTTTAGCTACAAAGAACATTTATTTTTGGCTTTATTTTATTGGCTTGCCTTGTATTGTGTAAATATATTAAGGGCACATGCATGGATATAAAGTAATGCTTCCATTTAAAGTTAGATGCAGGATATTCCTTTTTAATTGACTTCAGACTATAAGATTATGCTATTGTCTATATTATACTATTATATAATATTATACTATTGTCATTAATTATGTCATTAGTTTGACAGGTTTAGTCAACTAGGTGACTAAATGTGTGAACGTGCCACACAGTTGCATTGTTTAGATTTAGTAAGTCGTCTCTAAATGCTCTGAAGGTGCATGAAGGTCAGTGAATGAATCTACTGAAGCACAGTAATGCACGGCAGGGAATGTCTGTACACTGCAGACATTCATTTACACAGGCTGAATGACACAGACCCAAATTCACATAAGATGAGTTTATCGATGAGCACAGTGGGTGTAAACTTCTGTCCCTGCCCTGCTATTAGACACTGAAGGCAACGAGCTGAACTTAGGTGGATATCAATATGTTTTTGCCTGCAGAGAAAGAAACATGTAAGTATGACAAATCTAAGAAAAACAAATCAAAACCATTACAATGACACTCGGGTAATGATCTCGGGGCAAAGCAAGAAAACAGCTGCACACTCATTCTTCTTCTCAGTATTTATCATGCTCTGTGTACTGCCCACCCTCACTTCAGCCCTCTGACAGAGTAAGTTAGGTTGGACACATCCTCCACCTTCCTCCAGAAATCTGCTGTTCTACATACATCATTTCAGGGCGGAGTCATAACAAAAGAGGGTGTGAGGGTGGTAAGTACCTTAAAGCATATGTATCCTAATATTTTTCAGCCTTTCTATAACCTCTATTATATATATATATATATATATATCTTCATATTTATGCAATTTTAACTAAATGGCTTAAAATAGTTTTAATCAAACATTCATTGTTTCCAAGCAAATTCATAATGACATGTCCATATTTCAATCTATGCCATATACAGACGCAACCCAAACAGACAGCGATTAACAGCTCTGGTTTGTGTGGAACATTCTGACAACAATGAACAATGTGTAACAATAAGTGCAACAGGAAACACAAGAGCGGAAGAAAGGCTGTACCAGGAAGTGAGAGTGGGCATCAGCTTATGGCCACTCTATATGTTTGTACTCATTGGACAGCTATTCAATCTTAACAATACTAACTCTAAATGCCCTTTAAATAAATCTGTGATATACAGCAATCTGATTACTCTAAGCACCTTGTGGTTTGGTACAATGTGCAATCCAATTCAGACAGCAATCCAAGTCACCATAAAGTGACCAAGTGTAAACACCCACAGAGTGGTAGAGGTAGCATACAGGAAAAGACAGTCAGACTATCAGAGGAACAAAGTGCTACATGAACAGATGCAAACCTGTATATGAGCCTGACAAATGTGTAAGAGCTCATTTGTAACATTTTATGCTTGTCACCAGCATGATATGCTGCACTTGTGAGAGCCTGTCCAATGATCAATGAGGCGGCAGTGAAAGAATCTCGCTGTTAAATGCTTGCGATGCAGATGATGCAAACAGCGTGGGCGCTGAGGGATGCGGTAGTGCAGCAGCTAAGCCGCTAGTTGTCAGTTAGATAAGAAATTGCATTTTTTTGGTTTACAGCAAAGCACGAGCCTTCAACACAGAGTAATAAAGACTGTGTTTGTTAATCATCATCGTTGGTACCCTGCAAAACAGCCTAAAAAAAGCAACAAATAGTGAAAAAGAAAGATTATACATTAGCTGAAATTAGAAAAGAAACCATTTTAGGAAAATAGTATTTTTGCCAGATTCATTGTAAAACCAGCACAAAGCAGACAGCATATTTTGGAGAAAAAAATCCACTCCAGACCTTTTTTTTTGCTCCGTCCTGCCAGTTCAAAACCAAATGAGCACTTGTGGCACAGAACTGGTGTGAAACTAAAAAAAAAAAATAGAACATTTTGCTTTTGTCTATCTGACAGAATGGGGAGATGAATACTGTTGAGCTCCAACTAAAACAGCACATTCTGGAGAAAGAAACGCCTTGGAGAAAAAAACAGACTTTTTTTGTTGCGTCATGCCAACCAAATGGGCACTTGTGGCACAGAACTATACACAACTATACTTGTGGCATAGAACTATATATGCATACATGACATCTGAAAATCTGTTGCCTGGTTGGACATCAGTGTTGTCAAATGTCATTGTTTAATGTTTGTGTTGTGTTGACGTTTAGGCCAAACTTTGTATATGCAGAAGTACAATAGAGACATGAGCGCTGGATCCTTTAATGGTGCCTTTCTGAAGCCCAACAGTGTCTGGGTTCATAATTTTCAGTAAACTATTCTGTAACACATTAACAACAGCTTAACCACACCAGCTGACCAACAGCACAGCTTAAAAATCAGGGTGTGGAAATTAGAACAGTATTTAATTCGGTATATTATTCTGGTGTTTTGTTAATTCCCAGAATTACAGAAGTAAATGACCTGGAGTTGTCTTATCTCTGTATGTACAGTAAATTAATTGATGATAATCAATGTGGAAAATAAGGGTGTCTATTTGACTTCACTAATTAACCCTGTTCATGCGTTAAAAGCATACCCATAATTATATCCAATTGTGTGTGAGTGTGTGAAGGAAAATAAGGATGACGAACACTATTTACAGACCTTTTGATGAAAAGTGCTAAAATAGTAAGAAGCTAAAATCTGTGAATTTTTCCAGAGACCACAACATTTTTTGTCTATGTAAGCAGGTGTCAGAAGTGTTCGCATACACACTTATATCTGAGTCATCAGATCATGACGGTCTGTTGTCATGACAACTCTGACCCATCTGCCAGACATCATTGCCATGTCTGCCAGGAAAAGGCAAGATGATACAAAATGATGTGATGATGATGGTGTGTATGTGTGTGTGATATGATCTAAGGTTATGACAGTTCCATTTAAAGATCTAGTTAGTTTCTGCTGCTTGCACCGACACCCCACAGCCAAACGCAGCGTATCTGTGTGTGTGTGTGTGTGTGTGTGTGTTGCTACACTGTAGTGTTTTCATGTTATTACATTTCTCATGCTCTGCTGGCTGCACTTGTCTGCACTGATACCAAACTAATAAAGACTAATGAATCTTTCTAACTGATGATAATAATGTCATTAAAATGCAAATCCTTAATTTTTTTTAATTGTATTACATCACATGCAATCAATCACAACAACTTATTTTGGTATCGAAACTTCCTTAGCCTACTTTTGCCATTTTTACGCCAGCAAAATAACAACATGTTGATTATTATGGCTGCATTAAAAAGTATGTACATTATCTTGGTTAGTTGTCATTGAATGACATAAAGTGTGTGGCAACTGTGAAAATTAACAACACAACACATTGCATTCAAATCCAATTCATTGAGGGAAGTGGAGTGAAATTTCAATGCAGTTGTGCTCCTTTACACAGACCTCTTATTTGTAGAATTTAGTACCATGGATAGCTCCTCTGTTTGCCTGCTAAAGTTCAGCACCTTGGACAGCGCAGGTGTTACAAAACAAATAGAGTCTGCAATCAACAACAGAGGCAAGGTTGTGCAATAAAAGCCACATCTAACAGCATTTGTACGTAACACTGAGCTGAAAGAAGTGGCTAGAAGGCTTTTATTCTTTCTCCTGCCTTTATTTTTCATCAGATGCTAGCTGAACAAGACTGCATCATCTCTTTGACCTAGGAAACTTCATCTTAACAACAGGCCACTACATTTATCTAGTGGCTTTCATAAGAGTGTTTGCTGTGTTTAAGTTTGAAAAGAAACGAGTTTGGAGAGCTCGGCTCTGTATGGGGAGAGATTCCTCACATATCTCAACACATTCTTTATTCATATTCTCACATACCACAGCTTCAGTGATGTTTGGTGTGAAGGAGACTGTGGTTTAATCAACCAATTGTCCCTTTGGAGAGCAGACCTACAGTTACAAGACAACTGTAGAACTGGCAAGCACAAAAACCGGAGTCAATAGGAAAATATGTATCGCGAAACAGTACTAAGGCAGTTGCATGGTACAGTATTAAATGGCAATGATATGGTTCTTTAATATACATGATACATAGCCACACATACTTGGACACTTATGAAGGTAAATTGGTGCCTAAATAATTTGCATGAGCAGAGTAAGATTTGTACCCTGGCATGTTATTTAATCAGTCATATCAGAGCGAGATGGTTAATGAAACCACCTTGCACAGAACAAGGTCCATAAAATATGATTTATGAACACTAGGGTGGAAACTCTTGATTGATTTACATTACTGAACACCTTTGAAACGTGATGTCATCTCCCAAACATCGGTGCCTGACCTGTCTGATGTTACTGTGGCAGAATGGGAGCACATTTCTGCAGCCGTGTTCCAACATCTAGTGGAAAATATTAACCAACGAAAAGAAATATGTGATGACCTCATATACAATAAGTGTGTTTTTAGGTTTCCACATAATCCTCTGGCCATATAGGGTACTATGGTACTTTACAATAATCATATCTATGGACCATGTGGAGTACTTAAAAAACACTATAGTAAAGGTTAGTAAAAGAAGACAAGAAACTAAAAGAAAAACTTTAGTAAGGGTCACCTCTAACCTAAGACCAGTTTGCCTGCTTGTTTACTGGGGGATTTTCTAATACTGCAACCATAAGAGCATAAATGAAGTTCTTGCGCATGCACCCTTATCTTTTCATCTTGTTAAAGTGTGTAAATAAATATGAGACATGGAGATGTAGATAATATGAGATGTAATGCGGAGGATGTGCTGTGCTCTTGTGATAAGACGCCCCCTCGCATATCAACTTTCACAGCGGCCATCGTGGTAATATGTCATTCTAACATACAGCCATGTTAGACTGCGTGTGTGTGTCACTATTTTTTGCTTTAACCAAATCGTGTGCTCACTTCTTTTTATAATTCTTTATTCTTATTAATTCGGTTTTTATTTTTGTTCAGTTGTTTTAATCTATTCCCACAGTTCCACAATATTGAAACAAACCTGTTTAACATTGTGCTAATGTTTGATGATTAAACATTTAAGCTGTTTTCTAGCTAAGAGCTTCACGGTAGCAACTATTGCACTTAAGACAGAAAAAGAAGACTTTAAACACACAGCAGAGACAGAAATCTTTCCCCTTGAAAAGCTTCTCAGCAATTAGGAAACGTAATCCACTTGTGCAATCCTCGTGAAGGAAATACAGAGTCCAGCATAATTGAAGTAATTTGAAAACCCAGTTTTCAAATTAAATTTGCTTCTTTTTAATGCATGAGACTTGAGCTGTTGCTCAATGGGGTCTGTGTTTAAATAAGTTTGCCCTGCAGCTTGATGGATGTACGGAACAGTTATTAGATTTCTAAAAGCAGGGCCAGTGAGTGGCATCTCTTGTGTTTAATTAAACCCTTTCCTAGAGACTAATTTTGGCCTTTTGTGTAAACTTTCGATGTGAAAAAAATACAGTAGGGAAAATAGTATTGGAATAGCTTTTAAGTGTTGTTGTGCTTCAAACGCTGTGATTTTAATCTGTCACGGCTTGCCAAGGCTGTTGAATGAACTGCATTAAAAACACTTGTTCATCACAAAATACATCTCAACAAGAACTGATTTTAACCCTTTTGAACCACTTCAGTTTATCACAGAGATGAATGACAGCAATATGTGCTCTTGGTTTGGCCTTAGCTGGTGATTTTTAAATAATGTTTTCCTCTCACTTTTACACCAAGAGACCATCTCAAGATGTCAAATGCTTTTGAATGATCACCTCTCTGCATTCATGACTCATGTTCTTTCCTCAGACAAAACAAAAAAACAGTAACATTGAGACCTGCACAGCTGTGGATCTTAAACTGGTGGGATGTGAACCAGAAATAGGGTCACTGGTGTGTTTTGACAGATTGTCACGGACAACAAGGAAAAACCAAGGCTAAAAACAAATAATAATAATGAATAAATGAGATAGTAAAAGAGGTACACCGGCTTTTCAACCTTTAATGGAAAAAATGTTTTCATTTTCTTATCTTTTATTTTTTATATCAAAGTCTGTGTGTTCAACTGAACTCTACAGTTTTTCAGTGCAAACTCATCCGTCACTTGGCGGAATCTAGCCAAATTAGGCAGATACCAACATAGACGGATCAAAAAGACAAAAATGTCACAGTGTGCTTAGAAGTCTAAAAACGTTATTGGCAACAAAGGTGCTCACTGGTGAAGACATGAAAAACGGTTCCAAACCACCACAGTGTTTATTACAGAGGTCGATCCATCATAGAAACACATAAGATAAAAGAGTCTCAAACCCTGTTTCAAAAATAGGCTTCTTTAAAAAGTGCAAATAAAAATGTGATCCCCCAATTATTGTGAACACCTGCCAAACGCAGTAATGACATGATCATTATGTTTTATCATATTCTCTTGCAGATGCTACTTAAAAGGTAAAATAAGAAGCATCATAAACATCATTTCAATTAAAATACCTCATCAAAATATCCTGCACTAGAATCTATCTCCATTTAATCCAGGCAATACATTGATTATTTGATATTTATCACATTTATATATGGTTCATGTATGAAAACGTTTAAGCGTTTATGTTCACCCCCAGTTTTCAGTCCCTGAACCATCATACCAAAATATGCACACAAAAAAACTCGGACTAAACCCCAGACTACATTAAACACAGACTCACATCATTTTTGTTTACTTTTGTACGATAAACAATTTATCCTTTGCTTGATGTCCAACATAAAAACCCGGGCCCTGGAGCAGAACCAGTTAAGAATCACCGCAGTATACAGCACGAGTCAGAAACGGATAGATTTCCCTTCCTGGTTATCTACTTGTTCTGAATACAACTCATCGTGTTGCGCCTGCACCCTCCCACTGGACTGCCCGAGGCCAACAGCAGCAGAAACCAATTAGCAGACACGTCCATTAATTGTGCCTCGGAGAGCAGCACATCTACTTGGCTTCATAAAGCAGGAGTAACCGGCACAGCAATCAGTCACTTTAATCAAGTTTTTAGCGACTGGTGCAGTGTTCATGATCTGCTCAATCAAGACGTCACGGGCTATTTGTGTGCTGACCCCCTCCGACCCCGGCCCATCCTTCTCCTGTTCTTCCAAAGGAGTGTCCTCAGGAAAATGAGAGTATTCATCAGAGTTCCCGAGAGGACTGAGAAGTTTCTCCTGCAGCTGACAGAAGCAGCGTCGCACCCTGATTAGTTTCTTTTCTACGCCGCAGGGCTGCGGCTGCTTATTACAGAACAGGCTCAGCAGGATGACCAGCAGAAAGCCGCCCTTACTGGGCCTTTGCTAAAGAAATCTAGGCAAATGAATTCAGAAAACAGCAGAGTGGGTGGACAGAAGAAAGCGAGAGGGTGTTGAGCAGGCGATCGATCTCGCCCGATTTTCAGAGACCTGTGAAAGGTAAATAAGTCCCTTTTCTCCCCTGATGACTAATGAAGTATTGTGGTTACGATCAATTTCTCAATTACAGGCCTCTCCAAAACGTGTAGCATTGAAAACATCATAGTCTGAGGTGTTCATTAAAGGAAAACGCATGAATAGAGGCATATTAATAATAGCCACCACAGCCAATAACTCTGATTTTTATAAAAGTCCTTTTGATTGCACAAGATGCAGATAAACATGTAAGACTTCACAAAACCGTACAAATGCACAAATGTACAAAAAACACCATTCTAAGAAAAGGAAAAATATATAAATATATAGAATCATATATTTTACATTTTCAAGTATGTCTGTGCTTTCATTGTAGGTGTATAGAAAACGGTTGCATAAAGATGATCCTGAATATACTTTTATCAGTTTCACGGCATATTGGTTTGAAACAACATGAGGGTAAATAAATCAGGACAATGAGCTCATCCACATTTGACTGCACTTCCTGCCAGCTACTCTTCCCAATAGGAACGTAGATTTTAGTTTTAATAAAACTCAGTTTCTATCAATAAAAATCCTAGAAAATGTTCTGTGGCATTACACTTATTCTTGTGTACAGGGAGTGAGCTCTCCAGGCAGCAGATGTGATCAAATTTAGTGTAGTTGCACTGGTGGAGTGTTAACTTTAATGATGCTGACACACACATACTCAGTGGGGTTTATGTGCAAAGGTAGGACAGTGTGTAATATTCAGACAGTAGTTCAATAGAGCAGAACATCAGCCATCTCAAGAGAAGCAATATGAATGCTGATTTAACTTTACATCACTATGGGAATCCAATATGTGTTAACTGTTGTGTATGTGCATGTGTGCCAGTACCATTATATTTTTGCTTTAGCCTGACCATATAAGTGCAGAGGTACTAATTTAGCTTGATTGATCATTTTCAAGATTGTTTGACCATCTGTATTGATTCTGCAACAGCCACCAGTGGTTTATGTCCCCTTACGAGATGCATTTTTCCCCTTATGAAAAGCAATTTACAAAACAGTGTACTGACACCCCCTTCCCTCTCGCCCCTGTTCATTTCCTGTTTATCAATGATAAAGTCTTGTAGGAGACAAAGGCAACTAATTCATGTCTCTCCTGTCTCTATCTATCTTAACCATTATAAATGACTCTGATTATTCATTTTGTCATGTGTGTCGACTGCATTTATCATAATGCCTGTGGAGTGACAACTAAAACACAACAAGCTCTTCATGTGAGTGCAAATCTACCCATAATTGCTGTGCTCCTTGGTATTGTGTCGTTTCCATGGCAATTAAGGTTTCAGATTAGGCAATGGATTAGGGCTGGATTATTTGAGGATTACGATGGATGATCGCCGCGGTCAAAACAAGTTAATTACACTACTCATCCATTTATTTTAATCACCCATGATAAACATAGAAAACTCAATAGTGCACTCTAGTGGCGCCCTTCAGAAATGAACTCCACATCAAGTCAAAATCTTCCACATTGACCACTTATCACATTAAGGCTAAATTAAAAAAAAGAACCCCTCTGTCTTATCTCTTGTACTAAGGCTGTAAAATGAGGAGCTTTAGTTGTTGTTGTGAATCCGTAGCGTGCGGAACACAAGTATTTACTTCATTTCATCGAGTGGTGTTATTTAATCATGTGCGTGCATCTAAAGGTTGTATGTATCTTATTTATCATGTTATTTACAGGTTATTGCGGTGATTCTTTTTGAATGTTAAATGTTTACAATACGGGCCGACCAACCTCCCTGTATACATATATACGCATGCGCCGTAGTATCATGGTAAACGATTTACAGGTAATTGTAGGGAGTTTTGAATTGATTGATGGCAGTTATTGTATGTTGGTAAGTAATCGGTTTTGTTTTTGAATTTTTATTTATTGTTTTATCATTTATAGCAGTGTTTTATACCATACGTTTATAATGGGCATCTGGATTCTCATTATAATCATACTTTAGTCCATAAACAATATTTTGGACAAACTAAAGAACTCATGAAAGGGCTGTTGTTTGGCTATTTTTTGTTGTCTTGTTCGAGGTTAATGTTACTGTCTTTAAAACAGTCATTGCCAAAAATCAAAACTGATAAACAAATAGTTGCAATGTTGGTATTGTGCCAAGCCTAAAAACCTTGAAATTGGGTCAACCTCTCGTTATCTCTGGCGATGAAAAGCTTATTATTAAAACTGAGACAGTTCTTTGCTATATTGTGCCCTTATTAACTGTAGCCTAACTGTAGCTTGATATACTGGTGAATATATTTATCGTTCAACCTAAAAACTGGGCCTACTGTTTATCAGTATGCATTGTTTTATAAGGTGTACCATAATCTAACAGAATTCATACGCATAGTTAAAATATGCATTGGATAGGACCATGAACTAGGACAGTAGTGTGTTCTGTGCACCCCCAGGTCTGGGTTTAGTTTGAAGTCAGGCTGGTTCTCTTCTGTGTATGGACAGCTTTGGCTATTTGTGTGTTTCTCAAGTTTTTCTCACAAAATGCAAATACTCATAAGTCATGTGTAATTTGAATAAAGTCAACAGCTGCCTACAGTTTAAAAGAATACATTATGAATTATTAGATTTAAAAGCTTTCATTGTTTCTAAACTCAGTGTATAGAAGATCAAAGTTGAAAGGTTATACAGGTCGATGATCAAGCAAAAGTATTGCATCAATAAAATAATTGTCTCAACTTCAATCCTTCTGGTTTCTGTACATGTCTATCAAGTGATCTGTTTTATTTTTGGTAAGATGACATATTTTATTAGTGACCCAATAATTTTGCAGACTCTTAAATCGTTCTTGTTTTCCAAAAAATTAAACATTTTTTAATTTTCAAAAAAATAACTATTTACATTGCCAAGACAGACATTATACAATTGGAGCTTTGATGGTGACTGTGCTCTGCTCCAGGGATAACTGGCAGGGCCTCTCTACCTTGTAGCTTCGCAGCCAGGGAGACATGGCTATCCTGGGATCAGAGTCCAAGTCAGGCATGGACATAGGCTCAGTATCATATAAATACATTTATTTACAGTGTTTCAGC
>JAZGTJ010014670.1:0-13950 GCA_036877575.1 Botia almorhae
GCGTGGCTAACCTGCTCACTCGTGTGCATCCGCGTTTGAGTTCTCTGTCACGCTACACGGGACCACTTCTCGATCGACCACTTCTTGTCTGGCCTCCGTGACACTTACATGATCATGTTTTTCTCTGATTCCTTAATTAACTTACCTGTTACGGTTACCTCTAACCAGCTCCTGGAAATCCATTCTCCATTCATCCAGTTCTGGTAAAAGAGGCAATAACAGTCAGTGTCATCAATTTGCTAAAGGACCTGGTTTTTGCCAGTTATCACCTGTTTCCATTTGTCTATTGTTCAATAAACCTGCTTGTTTTGTTAACTGATCTGTTTTTGGAGTCTGACTACCATTATAATGAGAGCAATGCTGTTTTGTATTATTGACGTCTAATCTAGCATGACACTTTTTTTTTGTGTGTGTGTGTGTGTATACAAAATCTACACATGCCATTTGTGACATTTCAGGAACTTAACATATGTGAAGATTTTTAGCAAATACTTAAATTTGTTGTTTGGTCTGTTCATCACACAAACCTATCATATTGTAGATCTTGTATGTAAACAAAATGGATACTGATATCTTTGTGAAGAACATTGTTATGGTTAAAGTATTAATCTGGATCCTAAGGCACAACTACTAATCATTCTCCATCATAATTCTCATATCTCATTTGTGTCTTGACATATTTGTGTATATTTCAACCTAACAAGGATCACATGATGCGTAAGAACCACCAATGACTTGAAACTTAACATATTCTATCTGATCTCACAGGAAAACGTAACAATTTTACAAGGTGGCAATTTCATATAAACTTCCCTTATGAAGATTCCAAAAAATTAGAAAAATAAGCCCTAAACAAAATCGTTAATGGGGCAAAAGCAGATAGTACAGAAACTAACAAATGACATTGTATGAATTTATACAAATTATCCACCAATTGTCTAATAGTTACAGATTGCCATGAGATTGTGGTGAATATATCCTTTTAGGCAGCTAAAAATATGAGTTGAGCATTACAGCAGAGGGAAAATTGTTTTAGTGATAGAGCAGCATCAATTCTTCACAGAATATAGAAAATCAAGTTTTGAATGTGGGGGTGAGTGATTTTTAATTTGGATGAACCGTCCCTTTAAAAAGGCATTGTTGTGAAACTACGACTAGGAACTCAGCATCTTAAGTTACTTTAAAAGAAGAGTGGCTCAGATAAATCTGGTCCCACTATCTAATGTATGGAAATCAGCAGTACATACTGTGTTTATGGCACCATTGGTCTGAGGTAAACCCTTTGTCACCCATAGCTGCCATTAGAATCAAGAGTCCCGGTACTTCCTCCTGCTAAAATATTCTTTCGGAGTCTTTACTTCGATGTTTTATTGTAACAGGAAACATGGGGGGAAAAAAGCAATTTCATGCACCAAGACACATGATGTATAAACAAAATGGATCCTGATATCTTTGCGAAAGCCATTAAACCTTTATGCTCAGGTTTTAAGTTGCTCAGTGTAACTTAATTCTTCAGCGCTGATATGCAGGAATGCTGATATTGGCACAGAGCACTGGCTTGTGTAGGCTAGCCATTCTTAAGAGCCTATCACCATCACTAATGTCAAAATGCAGCCTAAACATAGAGGGTGTGGAAAAGAGTGAGGTGAGGCCTGATGATCTGAGTTGAAAGATGAGGACAGCTGCAAGCGAAGTATGCCTTATTGGCCACACCTCTGTTTCTAGTCACTCTAGAATACATTGTAAGGTCACTTGCCACTCAAACTTTGGTCTCTGTGGGAGTATGTGCAGTAGCCTATGCATTAGAAAGGTCAGTAGTCAAATATGTGTACAATTCATGAAAAAAAAATCATTGTGTTCATTGTGACTGTGGCATGCAATTATAGTAAAACATTAACTTTCAAACATCAACAATATATTCCACAAGGTTCACTGTGGTGGATTTTTTATATGTCATTGCGACCTTAATGAAATGTATGTGTGTGTTGTCACAGTGGTTCAGACCAGTGTTTTTTTTACAAATCATACAAACAGAACAAGACTGTTATATCAAAATTAGGTAAATGTGTTTACAATGTTAAATACATATATTGTCCTTGAACATTTTTTATTAAAATCGTTTAAAGTCAGCCAATGAATTTAATATTCTATGAACCTTAAGAAAAGACTTTATAATTTTTGACACTGTAAATATGGTAATATTTAAAGGTTCCTGCATCTAAATTTACAGGTATGTTTGCCAGAAACACATTATTGCAATATTGGGGCATGTTGTCACACTACATGGGGTAAGTTCTATGTGTGTCATTATGTGTGACATTAGAGTAAAGGTGCTGGCTCTTTTAAGAGTTACAACTTGCTGATGATATCATCAGTATGACATCAGGACCAGCTTCAGTCTATTGCATGGAAGAGAGCAGCCTGCTATTGTGGTTCCTTTCATCTTAAACCATCTGCTACATTTCTTGTCTTTCGGAAGTATCGTTGGTATGTGAATTTATGTTAAAGAGAAATTCAACTATATTTGATAGCATTTTGTGTTAAGTGCAAACGTTCATGTGAATCTTTATACAGGTGTGTGTCACCATGTGTTAATTGTGTTATACTCAAATTTGTGACCTATGTTGCGGTTACATATTGTTAATCAGTTATTTTGGTGCAGTATGTTATGATTTATTCAGTATACAGTTTGGAATGTGAACAATTTCGGATGTTACAGTGCAGACTTATATACAATGTCACTGCACAAGTGCTTATGTTACACTAGTGATGCATACAGTATGTGAAATATTCCTTTTCTCTCAATGTACTTAAATTCAATTTGTTCTTTTCATCCATTAAACGAAGTGAACTGGGTATCTGCTTCAGCATGGTGATTGGTAGAGGAGTTATATTTCTGTCAACGTATGCAAGCTGCATTAGGGTGGCAGAACACTATGTATACATACCTTTAAATACTAATGAGATGATATGGGTAATCCAGATAACCCCCTCACCAGAGCAGCAGTCTCTTTATAGTCCAGTTCAGTTCATTAGTCTGTTTCAGTCATCAATCAACTGCTTTGCATTCCATTAGATCAACATAAAGGCTTTAAGGGCTTTGTGTGTAATTTGCATGCCAGAGTGTGCGTGCATGTCACAGAGCACCAATCAAATACAAGACACCATTTCTCACAGCGTGGTGATGTACACAGCGGGCTAGCACATGACATGCTTTCTCCTATCAGTGACATCTTAATGGTTTCCCACAGGTTGATGTGTTTAAACTCCCAATGTGTCATAATCAAACCTGCTATATATAAGTGACGTGAATAAGTTAAAAAATAACTATCTCAGTCAGTAAATGAGGTGTTCACGCAAATCAATCACGTGAAATATCATAAATTCGTCACCTTTACCCCCATTTTAGGTTAGAGCATGGCGTTAACAACGCCAAGGTCATGGGTTCGATATCAGGGATTGCACATACGCAAGAAACAATGTATAGTATAATGCAATGTAAGGCGCTTTGGATAAAAGCATCTGCCAAATGCATAAATGTAAATGTAATAAAACAACTTAGACACACAAATGGTTGTTATGACAACAAAGTTTAAAGATCAAGTACTATGACTTGTATGACTATGTTTTATATAAACACTTTCACCCATTTACATAATTCTATTTTAATTCTAATACATTTGCATAAAATACATTCTAATACATTTAATACCATTCACACAAAAATGTGTGTTATTGTGGAGACTGTATTGTCAGATCACTTCTAATTTCTTAAATACTTTAAAGCGACCTTATTCTCATTTTTGTGTGTGTGTGAATTTTTCACCCAAATTCCAATGTATTTTTGTAATAGCTGTTGGGTAAACAAGTAAACACACACACACACACAACAGCCTAGCAAATGTTCAGGCAAGGGTCAACTATATAATGAACAGCATTTTTCTTTGAAAACAAGCATATTTTTTTATAAATGTCAGTTCTCAGCAAGCTGTCAACTATTTATTGGGCCAAGCTGTCTAATGTTTAAATTTAACTGAAAAGCCTAAAATAGGTTATTTAACACCAGCTTCCCTTATAACAACTTACCCCATGTAGTGTGACAACATGCCCCAATATTGTGTTTATAATGAGCTGTTTTTATTCTCTTTGGCAATAATTGTGAAAATGCTCAATAGCTTTGTTTAATGTAGAGAAATCAACTTTCAAAAATAAATCAGCAAACAACTTCTGTTGAAATGCTAGTGCTGCCTCTAATTCTCTGATTGAGATGGGAGAGCTGAACATTAGCTGTATAGTGTGGACAGCAAAGGTGAATTGGTCATATAGACAACTTTAGTTTTCATACACCTGGAGGCAACAACTCAGTGACCTTCAACTAAGATGAACAGAATGAATGGGGAGTTGTGAAAGAAAGGGAAGGTCACCGTTGTCCTCTACACAGCTGAGTGCAGAACTATCTCTAACTGAAAATCAAGTCCTAAATAAATGAGTGTTTATATTATAGTCACTGATCTATAAGTCATTCACAATTTAAGGCCACATTAGGAAGTCTAATGTGATTCAATTAGAGAGCATCTGCCCTGACTAAATATGCAAGATGTCATTGTACTTGATAGCAATTCTGTGCTTGGAAACAAAATAGCCGCAACCTGTTTTAAATATAATGTGTTGTACTGGCCTTTCTCTGAGTGGGAATTTAGAGTGTGATTAAACAATATTACATGCTATAGAGGCTCAAAATATGTTCTAAGTTTCCCAGTGCCACCCACAAATACAGCTAAGCGTTGTTAGCTTTATCAGTTGGCTTGGTTAGCACTGGCTGTATAAACTGGCTGCAATAACAGTCACATTGAAACAATAAAAGTTAAATGGTAATTTTTTAAAACTCTACAATAGGCACAACTAGACTAGTATTCACAGTTAAAAATCAACTAAAGTCAAGCAGATATGTGTAAACATGAGAACCTAAGCACATGATAACTTCAGTTTTCTTATGTTTATTAGTGCTGCAATAGCACTAGCTGTTGGGCAGATTTTAAGTGTTATTATGTACTATTATAAATTAAGAATACATTATTTTTGTTACATTTAAATATTTTAATTTTTAATTAGCTTTACTTCTACATTTTATGCACCACAATTACACAGGTCAATGGATTAAAGTGTGTTAATAGCATAACCCCATTAGGGTTTATGTATTTTATTGTACTTTCATTATTTTTTGTTTTTATGCAATTATGCTTTAAAGTCTGTCTTGTTTATAACACATTAATTCGATTTGCACATTGTGCATGAAATAAAATCAGTAACTGAAATTGGTAAGGTCGTGTTTTTAAGCCACAAATGCTTCCGCATTAGCCCTGCAAATAAATGTTTTCTGATTTTACTGACATTTCCTACTTATCAACCATAATAAACGACATTAAAATTACATTATAATATAAAAATTGAATAGATATTTAATATGAACATTATAAAATGTGAAAAATTAAAAAAAAATTAAGGTATAGACCCTATATAGACCCTTGCGTTGCTGCTTCTTTAGTTCTTAACATAAGATGTGCTCATATTTCAAGTTTTGTGTTTATATATTGTTTATTGTTATATATCAAGTTTTGTGTAATATTTCACATTTCAAGTAATGTTTTATCAGTATTTCATACTGATACCCTACTACTTACATGTAATTATAACAGTTGCTGTCAATTAGTATTTAATAGAAGCCTTATATAGCTCTGCCACAAACAGAGCATGTGACAATCTTTATAGAATGTCACATTGTAAGAAAACACTGCGCAATACAAGTGATGAATTGCTGGTCAAGCATGATTGTCTTACATTTCTGGGTGTCAAGGTGGCAAAATTCTTCCTCCATTTCTCTTTCTTAGTTCTCTGTATTTCTTTCCCTCTCTTCTGCCCTTCAGATAGGTATGATGGTAAATGCCTCATACAAGTATTTGATTTAATTTAGGGCAGAGGGGCCACAGCTTGAATACTCTTTATGTGTTTGGCATTAGGGGAGAGAGTCTGAACTGTACAGTCTTAACTGTATGAATGCCTCCTCTGGAGAGAATCTGTTAACAACATTTCCAGTGGATTTCTTACCTTCTATGTAATTCAGCAATGCTATTACACAGCGGGTCTTGGGAAAAGTATTGTAAAAATGGTAGCAAACATATACAGTATAACATAAAAGCTTCAGGTGCATTAATCGTCTATTGCTATCAGAGCAGAAGGCATAGAAATAATATACCACCCATTAGATGACGTCCTGGATTACAGTATTTGTTTATGTGAAGATTTTGGCCACTATTTTGCTGTCTGAGGCAATTTCTGGTAATTAATTTCTGGAGTTCTTTTGTTGTGGGGGAAAATCTGCAGTTTTTGATAACTTAATGGAATATGCAAATATATTAATTGCCTTTCAGATGACAAAGTTTCATACAGTTTTGAGAAATTGTGGGTCAAAGCCCTGCAATGTGAGTAGGCTTATGATAAGAGCACAGCAAATGCGTGTGTGTATGTGGGAGAGACAAATGTTCAGTAAACAATTATACTAGCTTGTGATTTTGTAGTAGATAGCACTATGATAGTCATTGGTGCAAGTAAAGCTGTACACGGTCCTCTGAAACTTCATCCAGGCATGTGGATTTGTATTGATCAGAGCAGCAATTAGGGGAGACTATAGAAAAATAATGATTCTCTTCTATGCTTATGCAGATATTGCTTTGAGAGATGTTTTGAGATTGAATGGGTTTTTCGACTGCTGGAAAATATATGCCAGGCATATATTTTTTATATTTAATGGCTTCTTCTATTTCATGTTAGGGTGGATGTCAGCACTATCTTTACCTGGGGCTCAAGGGCAGTTCAGTCTCCTGAAACACAAACACAGAGCTTAGATACCATTCTGCCCAGGGTTTATGATGTGTACATGCCATTGGGTTGATTACTTTGAAGGTCCAAAAAAGGCAGACGGTATAAAAGGCTTTATGTGGATTCCTTAGTCCGATTCTACAGTTTCAATGTTTACCAAAATGGTCTTGATAAGGTTAATAAGTTAAATAATTTAAATACAATGCAATTTAATTTCAGTCACGCTGCAATGCGGTGATTGCATTGATCTTGCTAGCGCTTGCATTAGGTATACCAATGATAATTACAACTGATGGTGTGTATATCAGTGAAAGCGTATGTGTGTGGCTAACAGCTTTCATTTGTAATGAGATTCATTATCAGAGATGGTAGTTTTGGGAGCCATCGGCCTCTTGCCACTCGTTTATTGTGTGCGTGTTTGTGCACATGTGGAAATGTGTGTTTAGATGTGGTTGCATATTTCCAGAGATCCATGAGATAGCGAGAGACAGTTTCTGAAGTAACTCCCCGAGTCTCCAGCCAATCACAATCAGTCAGTCAATATGAATCACCCTCAGGACACTATTTTGCATAATGACGTTGCGATTGAGGGCGTCATTCAAAGAAATGGTATTTTGTCTCTCCAGATCCTCCTCATGATACTAGCTAAATGAGTAAATCAATTAAACAGGAGCTAGTGTTAAACTAAATATTTTCTAAAAATGACTTACATGTCTTTCTTTCCTCACACAAAGCTATCATGTGATTTGGAAAGTACTGCACAAGTACTTTTAATACTTTTTGTAGCTTGAAAAGGGTTCATTTTCTTCTGTCAACCTTTGGAAAAGAATAATGCGAAACTTCTTCCAAAAAACTTATTAAAATTGGAAAACTATGCAATGATGACAAAATTAATTCTTATTGAATTACTCGTATAGTCTGACAATGATGTTTCTGCATTTCTAATGAAAAATTGGTTAAGAGTCAATTACAGTAAACATAAAAATCCAGAAGGACCCTGTTGGACTATTGTGCATGATTCAATGGTGCGCATGATTCAATGGTGCACATAACTCTAAAGAAAACTATGGTAATCTTTTATGTTCTTCAATCACTAGTGTGGTGTGTAACTTCCTCTTTGTGCAATCCAATTAATTTCTTTATGAATGAATTTAAGTCCCACTCTACGTTTGTTTCTCATTAAATAACCTATTTCACTGTTATATGACAGATTATAAGTTAGACTGGGTAGGAGTTGGATATCAGTACTATTATTTATAATAGGTGTCAAGAGCAGTCTCTCTTGACTGCTCTTGACAAGTCTTAAAACCAACTTCCCTTTTAATCGTTCCTTCTATATTTAGTATATTCCCCAACAGACTACCTTAGATTGAAGTTTTGTGGTTGACTACAGAACCCATATGGTTTTCTGACACTTTAAGATCAGAGATAAAGAGCGACAGAGAGAGAAGTGTGTGGCCCAGTTAATGGAGGATATGCTTTTAACGTACCTCTGCTTTCCATGAAGGCATGCAATGAATTTAATTAAGCATTCTTTTATGGAGGCCAAGAAACTGTTTCAGTCTAATTGTGGTGAATTATCGGGCAGAACTATTTAGCAGCAATTCTCAATTACTTCATCCAGTTCCAAGGCTGACCTTTCACTGTTCTAATTTTATTAAAGAGTTATTAATGTCTTCTGTCAGTACAACCACTTAGACCGCAGTCCATTTCAAAACATCACCACTGAGCTCCACTATGTTCCACAACACGTTTTATGCAGTTCCACAAGCATTGCACAACAAAATATTATTTCGTAATTTTATATTTATTATATACTTTACAAATGAAATATTACAAATGAAATTATTTAAAGTGCAACTGGTACATTCATCTGTGACTTTAACTGTGACTTATATTCACTTTTATGTGAGAATATAGTCTGATTCAGTGTGGAAAATAAAAGTAATGTGGTACCTTCAATCTGAATTTATATATGAATTTAAAATACACAGACATTTCTGGAATAATAGAATAAACAGCAGCTTTTGAAAAGAAGTGCATTTAGCTTGTGTTTTATATATGATCTTTATAGAAATTGTACATCCAATAATTGATTCACTTTTGGACTAGCTGTCCTAGATCACAAGACGAGGCAGTGTGGTGGGCATCTCACTAATCCACCTACAAACAAGAACAAAGACACTTGTCATTTACAGGAAAGGAGGGTGCCAAAAATGCTTTTTAAACACAAAGTGGTGGAAGTATGGTTTTAGTTACATGCTATTTACAATACTAATACTCTGAGGGCAGAAATGCATCATGGGGAGAAAAGTTTTGTATATGTGTAGAGTGGCACCAGACAACCAGGTGTCATAAACAGGTCATTCATAATTCACAGTGAGGTTAGCACATAATGTCAAGGGCAATTTAGTAAGGTAACATTTTATAATACCTTTCATTATGACATTATCAAACATTTTATAATATTTATATGTAAAACTGAACTAGTCATCAGTTTTGCATTAACAGGTTACTAACCATTAACAGGTACTTATAAATTAATGTTTTATATATTGTAGTTTCCTGTAGATTAACTGGTTTCAATCCCAGGAAAACATGCCTTGTGATTAAATGTAACTTGAGGGCAATGTATGTTGCTTTGAATAAAATGTCTACATATAAAATGTGACAACGATTTTTTTGAAGGGGCTTCCATAAAGGTAACTACTGTTAGACAGTGATACTTTTTTCATGATAACTGTGTATTTAATATGATAATCGTGTAACCCCTTCTTTGTTCACCTGTAAAGGAGCAAAGAAAGATCAAGCTTGTTCTGCATGGCTGTAGCTGTGTTCCATGTGAATGGAATTTATTGCCTTCATTGTTTTTGCAAACTAAGGAATAAGTCAAAAATCTTTTCTGATTTAAGTGATAGCATGCCATAGAAGCTGTTGATATAATTTAATTCAATCTCAATATACTGTTAAAAATATGTTACTTATAATGTAAGTACGCTTTCCAGGCCAGGGCATACGAGACATAGCACAGTTACAAGAAAAAAACTTGTGTTCAATACTGGCAAGGGTCTAAATGGGATTTTAACAATACAGCCTGAATGACACCAATTAAAATGATTCTGCAGCAGGTTAAAGTGTGCTGCAGTGTGGACAGCTAATTGTTGTTGTGTCACACTACTCAGTCTAAATGCATCTGGCTTTGGCAGACAGTGAGATAGACCTTCATTTCCATGCTTAATGAGAGAGTACAGGTGCTGAACAGCATTAGTTATCCACTCTCAGAAGTTTTGTTGAACCTGGCTGTCTGAGTAACACTGAAGCTGTCATTAATGTCATTAATGATAAAACTGTATCAGAAATAGTCATTGTTTTCACACATTATAGTGTCTTAGAAAGTGAGCAACAGTATCAGTAAAGGTAGCATGCTTGAGATGAAATGTGACAGGTAATGTGTGAAGAAAACTTAAGGGAAAAAGTAAATATCACCTATGAAATGAAAATTGTTTATTATTGTGCGCCATTGTGTGTTTAATTCCTAAAAGTCAAATACAAATACAAATTACCATACAAAAAAGTATCATATATATTTAAAATATATTCCATCTCAGGTTCACAGGTTCAAATGAGGCATTAGGCCATAACCCACAGCTGCACAACTTGTTGTTTTGGCTTAGAAAAAGGCATAATTATTCATGATAAAAATAGAACAAGAGTCTAAACAACAAACAAAGTTCTCAGGGTCTTACATATTTAAAAGCAGCCATGAAAAAGCAATCCTCTCTGCATTCTAAATCTCACATACGCATCCTGTGTCAGTCCAATAAAGTCGACTAGGCCATAAAACATTAATTCCAACAACAGTCTGCAATATGCAATGAATTTGGAGACATGAGAAACAGTTGCCTTACAAAACCTGAGATGTTTTCTTTTTAAATCTTTTGATTTTAAAGTTTTGAATATTTTGGTCTTTTGGCTATCACAAATATATTTTAAAATATCCAGAATGGAACGCTAAGTCATTACAGATTCCAAACACAAACCAACACTCATTGTCATGGTGCCACTATGGTAACCAGACACAGTTTAATCTCAACACTATACTTCCCTCTAGGCTAACGCCAATAAACATTTCTTCTGTTGAGCCGATAAATAAACAATTAGACGAGAGGAACGTATTGACCAACTGCCATGCACATTTTAGTTTGAAGCCGTACATTCAAGGTCTGGCTCGAGGTAGAATAAATATAGTCTGAATCATCACAGTAGGGTTTAACAAAATGCCTCCACGTCTCAAATGTCAATCAAATCTACCTGAAACTATTTCAAGCGCCTTATGACCAATATGACCTGTTTCATGGGTTCATCAAGATAGATCTGTGTCACTGGGAACAGCAAATAGCCAACACTCAGAAGAGCATTTTATATACTGGTGTGTTTGCACATATGCAAGCACTTTTGTGGGAATGATGCGTGAAAAACCGCTCTCGATGCACATCTCTAAAATATGAATGTGAGAAAAATGTTTCACCAGTTTTCACTTGGATGAGCAGAATGACTGCAGCAAATGCATAACCCAGTCCAGCATTCTGAATGAATTTTACCTGATGTTCTATTAAAAGGAAGGCTGAAAATCTTCATAGAAATTTTGCTACTCATCATGTAACTACATATATTAAATTTAATCAATTTTGGATAATTTAGGCAATAGAACTAGCAATAGAAGTCTATTATTGTGGAGGATTTAAAGCAGAAATGTTTTTAAACGTTCTTATATTTTTGTTAAGGGGCATATACTAATTATTTTGCAAAGTTATCCAAGTAGTTCTTTCAGCTCGTTTTACATCCTCAGTGAGTCATGTGGAACTAGTTGTGTACCGACAAACACTCTCTCTCTAAACAGTACTGCTTTAGTTGTGCTGTTTGAGCAGATATATAATCACATTTTAAAACGAGGCAGGAGATAAAGAGGAAAGGAAGAGGCCATAAGCCCTTAAATACAAGAAAAGACTGTTTGAAGTATAATTTAAGGAGACAACTCCTTTATAATGGTGGTAATTGTCTAGCATAATGAGAGAGAGACTTTGATGGCTTGATTAAGACCATTTTTTAGTCTTCAGCCTTCGGTGTCCCTGTGTAAACTCTCATTTGAATCAGTGGCACCAAAGAGACAGACTGCTGTTCTCCAGCCCTGCTCTGTCATTACTTTTCTTTAACTCTCCTTTATTTCTCCTCAGGCACATCAATATTCCATAGGGTCAGGTATCATACATTCTGCAATTCCTTCTGTTTGACTGACATTCCCAGACTCACACACACAAGCACACACACAGGAACAAATTTACTAAACACTGTTGCATGCAATATTTCAGTGTAAAAATAAACCACCGCAATCAAGTTTTTTTTCCAGATGCTAAATGTGCTTATATAGTGCTAAGCAGAGAGTATTTTTCACAATTGTCATACATTTAAGCATAAAAATATAACTTTAACATTGCATCATTATTGCCCTTTGTAAGCAGAATTTTTTAATATTAAAAGCTACTGTATTTGTGCACATTTTCACAGCAGTGATATATGTAAAATAAATTGAGACTTCTGTTCTCCTAAGAAAAAGATGAATCTGACATCTGTTTCATCCAGGGTTTCAGAAGAGATCACTACAATGTGTTGTAGACCAAAGTCTGTCATCAAACATTTCTCATCAAGTTCTTATAAGACCAAATGATCTGAGATACAATGCACTATCCACATTGGTTTGTTCTTACTGTGTCAACAATTGTTTCATTTGTGTCTATTTGTTTGCGTCTATACATGTCCAAAGATATTTTCTATAAATCTTTAATAATAAATAGAAAATAAAATTCTTCTCTGTGTCTGTATTTCTTAATTATTTGATTTGCATAATGTCGCTAAAAATGCTAAAACAATGTAGATAACATGCGAAAAAAATGCCCCCGCTATCAGTGGGCGCAATTAATTCCTAAATTTCGCCTCCAGTCTCATGTGTTTATAATGTGATTAAACAAAAATTACCCTGAAGGCTGAGATGGAATCACAGTGAGAACCATGGCACTTATACTGTAACAATTAACATAATGACATGTAGTTTTTCACATTTCACATGTTTTCTCTGAAAAGCTGTTTCATGTCAACAAGAATGGAATTATATACAGCAAAAGTCGGCAAAGTTCTGTCAAAAGTGAGTGATGGAAAGCCTAATCTCACAGGCAGCACAGCTGCTTATCATTGTCGCCACTTGCCACACTTAGAGTTCATTCAGTACACATACTGTACGTGCGTCATAAAGCCAAACACTACGGGCTGTATTTTCAGCTTTCAGCGGGCCTGCAATTTCTGATTGGACATGTATCGCTTTCCAGTGAGATAACGGATTACATATGGACTATGTATGTCCTTCTTTGCACTGAGCATTTAATAACGGGCTGCTCTGTCACACAAGAGGATCATGGGAAACTCTGCGACCCTAAGTGGGCATTGCCTCCAGGAACAGCCCATTAGTTCTGTAATTACAGTCTGGATGTGATAACTGTGTTACACTTCACTAAGCACCACATAGAGACTTTATTGCAGGTGTACATTACTTAATGCCTTCATTACCAAATACAATCACTTAATTACATAGTCAGAGGAAGAACATCAAATCCACATCAGAATCAATTTGAAGACCGATAATGGAGGCAACGTTTTTTGCCAAACTGACAAGTGTGTCGGTTGGATCAAAGCTTTTCTAGGAATCCCTTGAAAGGCTTATTACTGAGATATCTTATTGTGCATAGCGTATTATCTTGTTTGATCAACGAGCCAAAGATATTCAAGATAAAACGATAACCACCCAGATTTGAACCATAAACTCTTGGGTTGCGCATTGTTATAAGTCAAGTCAAGTCAATTTTATTTATGCAGCGCTTTTTACAAATTTTAATTGTTTCAAAGCAGCTGTACATGAATGATATCTTCAAAGCAGAGCACACAGCACACAGCACACACAGACAGACTCAGAGAAAACAAAGGAGGAGAAACCCAGGTAATATGAATGAAAAATGTAATAAAAAA
>JAZGTJ010014671.1:0-13950 GCA_036877575.1 Botia almorhae
CTGAAACCAGACTCCTGCACTCTAGACACAAGCTTGTTTCATCTGAAACCAGACTCCTGCACTCTAGACACAAGCTTGTTTCATCTGAAACCAGACTCCTGCATTCTAGACACAAGCTTGTTTCATCTGAAACCAGACTCCTGCACTCTAGACACAAGCTTGTTTCATCTGAAACCAGACTCCTGCACTCTAGACACAAGCTTGTTTCATCTGAAACCAGACTCCTGCACTCTAGACACAATCCCTTCCATCTGAAGCCAGAATCAATGCACTTTAGGTAAAGCATTTAGTGTTTATTTCTGGGTTATAATGCCTTGTGGGGCAGAACTGATTGTGGGGGCAGTGCAGAAACAATGCGGCCTCCGAATAACTCGACAGTGACTCTTCAACCCTGTATGAGAGTAAACTGGCATACAGCAGCTATTGATTATTAAAGGGGTCACGACATGTGTTTTATTTTTATGAGGTGTAATTATAATAGTTTTGGCCTAAAAACATTCAAAATCTCTTTTTTCCCTTTTTTTCACCCTGTGATTAAAAAAGTCGTATTTGAGTGTTCCCTTTTAAAAACCTTTGGGTGTAATCGTCAACATGTTTGATTGGTTAATATCTTAATCAATGAACAACACAGTCAGCAACAGCGTTTAACTGGCATCTCACTGCTATGACAAATCACTACATAACGTAACAAGATCTTCAGATCCACTCGCTCCTCCACACTATTCTCTTCAGCCTGTGGCGTGATGTCATCATGGATTAATACCAAACAAACAGGATGTTGCTGTGATGCAAAGACTGCTGCGGACTGCGGCGGTTTGATCATGGGCAGAGCCAAAGATGCTAGTATAGGTTGTATTTTTCAACTGACAACAATGTCAGGTAATCACCCAGATTTATGAAGTGTTGCTACACGACATTGTTTCTCCTTGTTTCTCAATGGCTGTGAGTGTAAACTGTGTAACTGTAGAGACGTCAGTGGGCAGAAGCCCTTAACTTGATTTACATGAGAGCACTGAAATACTAAGACACAGAAAGCAGGACGCGTCCCAAACAAGTCACAAAGATAGAGAACTTGTTGTTAAGGGCTGTTTTTAGACACCAGTGTAAATTGAGATGAATACTTGCTGTCTGCCTTTTAACTACAATCTTGTATAGGTTTACAGCTATATAGTATGTTTTATAATGTTCTGTTTTTGACTCTCTGTTTGCAGCTCAACTGTTATATAATGTAATGCTGATGCCAAGCTTATCATTTAGTTGTTAATTTTATTTATACTGCCAGCTCCTGTTCTGAGAACAGTATGCGGATTCATGTTCTCGTACTTAAGTTCCTCTAATAAACCAAGATACTCCAGTCAACAGAACACGGGCTCCTAAAGCTCACAGCAATCTCTCACTATAGAGAGAATGACCCTTGTTACACCAGCAGTGTCATCTAGAGGTCATCCAGAGGTCATCCAGAGGTCACTGAGTCAAAGCTTTATGTGCCTTTCTTTCATTTTAGTACACAACAAAGCAGTGAGGACTAGAAAAGAGCCACAGACAGCTCTCTGTTCAACAAGTCAGATGTGTGAGATTGGAACAGTCTGCAGGGTTAGAATGGTCAATGTACTGCTAATAAATGTGCTACATCGCTGAATGTTCTCCTTTCTCAGGTCAACCAGACTCTCATGAGAGAGCAAGAATCACGTCACACACTGACTGTTCAAGTCAAGAAACACTCTAATTTCATTATATGTATAACATATACACATAATATAGACCTGGTTAGAAAAGTGGGCATGCCAATCTCAAACAAAATCAGAAAGAGGGATTCATGACATCAGTCGAAACGGCAGAGCCAGTCTAATGACTCAAGCACAATACTATCAGTAATGTGTATTCAATATGTAAACATTTGGGTTGATTTTTACAGGTTTTTGAACAATCCAGAAATATCTGTTTCTACACTCAATTTTAAAAAATGAAGCTGCATTAAAAACTGCTGAACTAATTTAGCTTGACACTTTATTACGTGTGTCTGATTATTGTGTATAAAATGACTACACAGTGAACTGAACCCTGTCTGGACCAGTGAAGTTATTATAGTTATAATATATATGTTATAACTATAGTTATAAATATTTCAGAAAATTAACCTTGCAATAAATTATTAATTATAAACAAATAAAAACTAAAGCTAAAAACTGAAGAAAATCTATATAATAACAACAGCCGAGCACTGTGTGATTCATACTCAAACCACTGCACACATCTGTAAACATAACTGATGTTCATTCTCTTTTCAGCATAATGTCCCACACAAACTTTTATTCTGTTCTGAAGATGACAGAAAAGAAGGGATGAGAAGCAGTGATTGTGTGATGAAAGCAAAGACCTCATTAAACGAGTGCTTGACACACAACGGCTGTGAGTTCACATAACAGAGTTCAGCTGTCATGTTTACATGCATTCAGTGGCAAGCAGCTCAGTGTCTGATGTCAGAGCAAATGACGCTTCCTGCCTTTCTGTTCAGTAAAGTGGCAGCACTGGTGTACTGAAGAACCATTAATATTTTGTCTGGTGATTTGTGTAACACATTAACCAGAGGCCTGTGAAATTCTTTCATGCATTTACACGCTCAAAAACACATTGATATCATAAATCATAATCTGATCTTTAAGTCACAGTGATTGTTATAGAAATTAAAGGGATAGATTCCCCAAAAATAAAAGTACTGTCATCATTTCCTCAACCTCATATTCATGTTCCAAACTTTTCCTTTTCTTTTTTATTGTTTAACAGAATATTTCTGTCCTCTGAAACAATGATAGTTTTGTGTGTCCTAGACCAAATTAAAAGTCACTATTAAGTGTTGTCACATGACAACCAATGATGTCAAGCCTGGTGTGACATCTTTATGCTCCATATTTGAAACTGTGCAAATGAGATTTAAGTGCTACAGCAGAGAGGAAGATTTTACCTTATTTACATAAAACCATATTTATGTCTTACGTGCAAAACACTGCATGAGTTACACACTACTTTTATAGTTCTTATTGTCTTTTTTAGGGCTTGACAGTCTCTGGTCAACATTTCATTTCATTGTATTCATCTGAAAACAGAACCTGAATCTGCCAAACTTCTTCTGTTAACAGAAGAATGAAAACCACACAGATTTGTAATGGCATGACAGTAAATGCAGACAGAATCTTTATTTTTGGGTGATCTGTCTCTTTAAGACCTGACTCAATACTATATATACAGTAAAAACCAAATGTCTCTGTTCGTACCTCCCGTAGGCGAAGCGTCTGTCTTTGTGATGATCTCCAAAGGTGTCCCAAAGCCGGAGGGACACGCTTACATCATCCACAACATCTCTGGATCGCTCTAGAACCTGTGAGACATCAAAGCATTTATTCTGTTTTTACAGTGAAACACAGAGGTCTGAAATCTGTTCCTCCTCCAACCGGCTGCAATCTAAATGAATCTTGACTGAAGCAAAACTTGAGATATGTCCAGACGTTATGTCAGATAATAAAGAGGGATGTAACTGAGAGACGATTTACCTCTTGACACACTCTGTACTGGTCGATGGCCCACACGGTCGGTACATGTGTGGCCAGCAGCTGGTATTGGGTCAGGGTTGTGTTGCAGGCCCGGGCACATATCAGACGAGTCTTCCCCACAGCATTGTCTCCAACAACAACACACTTGATGGTCTCCACATTGGGTCTTTCGTAGTCCATGCTAAACTGGAGCACCTTAAACAAAAGAAGTCTCGTCAGGAGAGTATGCAGACTGTACTGTATGTGATTTTGTAGTGCACGCACACACACATGCGCACATGCACACACACATGCACACACGAACAGAAGCAGGTATTTCATTCCAGGTCTATAGAATCAGAAGCTACAGAGAGAAGTGACCTTGCTCTGGGTCAATGAAACCTCAGTATAATACAGAAGAATGTCTAAAATAGCTGCATCTTGTTCCTGCTGAGCTGGACAAAACTCAACACATAATCTTCTCCTCGATGTGCTTCAAATGACAAAGATATTTTAAAACTTTACAATATAAAATGTTTTATTTATTTATTTTGTATGACAGTACACTGTACTTCTGCTTCATGTTATTATTGACTTAGTAATTACTGGTAAAGATCATTCATGTGTCTGTTAATTGTTCATTTCTGTTTCAAAGTTTCAAGTTGCACTAGGCAAGGCAGCTGACGGCTCTTAATCATTAATACAAAAGGACATGACTGATAAACATGATTAAATTACTGATATGACCTTTAATAGTTCCAGTTAGCTCACAAAGACACAAAAGACAGCCTGCATCCGGTCAATTTACACCTTTAACACAAAACTCTCGAGAAATACTCCTATGAGAAATCATTTAGTGACAATCCTAATACACACTGAGAATCACTGATGAATCAAACACAAGCAGTTTACATAATGAAAGAGCGTCAGTCATTCACACACCTCCAGTCTGGCTCTGAGCTCGAGCACATAGTCTTAGCTGTAATCAACATGATCATATCTCTCTACAGTCTCTTCTGCAATAGTGAAATCTCTTTACA
Source organism: Botia almorhae (assembly GCA_036877575.1). Taxonomy (NCBI): domain Eukaryota; kingdom Metazoa; phylum Chordata; class Actinopteri; order Cypriniformes; family Botiidae; genus Botia; species Botia almorhae. The sequence goes on from JAZGTJ010014671.1 coordinate 4,568, forward strand.
TACGGAAATAAAATCCCTGGTTTTATTTAAAGTGTTCTGCATTGTAGGTTCAAGCTTAATATAGTGGTGTCAGAATCAAATCATGGAGTTGTATCTGGAATCACTCTGTGTGTGGCAGATATATCAAAACACAGAGCTGACGTCAAACACAGTGGAGTGTGTGTACAGGACTCAGGTTTGAACTTGTGACGGCAAACAGCATAACAGCACTCTAGAGACAAACGCCACATTCATCCACACTGAAAGACATGCTGCTGTTACTGCCATTGTGTGATTCAGATCTCATCTGAACCCAATACACTGTAGTCTGCTTATGTTCAGCACTAGTCTTTATTCTGCACAAGATGCACACCGCAACGTATCAGCTTGCTAAGACAGTCGCTGTTGTGTGATGCATTATAAAAACTGCAGCTGCATGTGGCATCGGTGCAGGATGAATTGAATGAGGACGCCACCCCGCTCTCTGTTCCGCTACAAACACAAGCAGTGACACAGTGAGCACCTACCGTGTCTTTCGGATGTGTTTCAATCTGTGTTCAGTGACTGCAGCTCGCTGGTGTTTTATAAAGGAACAACCGCTCGTTGCTAGCTGGGACAACGCTGCAGCATCATCTCCTGATCGGCGCTCTGTCTTCGCTTGTGCAAGAAGTTATTTCCTATTGATGTTTAAGCGCGTACACTGGTGACATGCGCGTCCCCGCTGACCGCGACACTGAGAGTCATCATCATCTGGCGCGAGTCAGACGCGCTTCCATTGTGACGTCAGCGCGCCGGGGCTATTTATAGCGCGCGCGTACGATTTCATTCAGGAAAACAAGGTCTGTCATATCTGCTGTGAGACAGAGACGAGCATCCATCAGCATCCATCAGCATCCTATTCCCAAACACCAGCCAAACCAAGAGAGAGAAACCTGCTCATACTCGAAGACAGCGTCTTCATTCCTGCTGTGATGCGCATGGAGAGGTGCCAGGGTTCAGTGTTATGGCTGGTGGCCATTTAAGGTTTATGTCAAATTCTTGTTAGTTTCTGTTTAATAAGCATTATGCTGTAAATGTCCCGCCAAATCCTCCTGGTTATAAAATGAAGCACCTGAAGGCTTTTATGCCTTATGCAAACAAACATAATTTCCTTTACACTTTTACTAGATGATAAATGACTAGCATATCTGTGAGCTACATCATTTTAATCCAGATAAGAATATTACATCCCCTCATTTCTAATACATAACAGTTTCATAACAGTGTGTCAAAACAGTCTGAAGCTGCTTTATGAGTGCAGAAGAGGAACAGACGGTCTTAACACTAACAGTCATCCATGTTTTCACTGTTAGCTGAAACACTGTTAGCTCAGACTGTGAGGGACGGAGGAGTCAGATCTCCATCAAAAGATTCTTCAAGGTCCTTCTTATGTCTGTAGCCCTCAGAATGTTGTGTGTGATGATGAAGATATAGTCAAATAATAGTAAGATAGTATAATAGTATAATATAGTCAGATAATGTCCTGGCAACCACCCAGATTTTTTTATTATATAACTATTATATATTTTTTATTATATAACTGAGATTACCTGAGAATCTCAGTTATATAATAACTATATATAATATAACTATATATAATAACATGCATTATATAATAATGCATGGTGAAGCTTGGTTCACGTTTTTAGGTCACATTTGCATTGTTCTTAATTTTTTAATTTTCTTAATTCTACAACAGAATTTCTGATGTTTCATGAATTTCTTAAATATATTTAATTATAAGTGTGAAGTGTTGTTAGTGTACAGTAGAAGTGTTCCTGTTCATGAATTAGCATTGTGTTAGCAGTGTGTGACTCCTGTGACCCATGACATGAGATTCACCTCAGCTGTAGTGTGTTTGTTATAATAACTGTAAGACTTTATTCTGTCATCAGTCACCCTCGTGTCATTATAAACACCTGACACTTAATTCCTCTCATGAAACACACGCTGAATTCTTGAACAACATCCTGGTTTTATATTCAATTTAATAAGTGTGAAGTGGAACTGCTACTGTCATGTAAGACAACCACTGATGTTTAACAGCTCAATGTCCTCAGTGTCTGTGTAGATTCATTATATGGACACACTTCATATCTGCTGGCTTTCAGTTTTCTTCAGAACTTGCATTGTTTCATATTTGGATTGTTATCGTTATTTCTGTGCAGTGAGCTGGTTGTTGATTTACATGGGTGCAGACACAGACGCTGCACCATTAATTCATCACAGATGTAAGATATTGTTTGTCATGGTGTTTTTGTGTTGATCCTCGTTTCTTTAAGAGTTATTACAAGAACATGAAGCTATTTCCGGTTTGGAGGACAACATTCACAAATGTGGGTGTTTACAACCAACAAAACCCATTGTGCTGTAAAAACAAGCATCTGTACACTTATATCTCTGACTCAGACCAGCTTTTGTGACAGTTAACATTTCTGTCTCAGAGTCTGTATCAGCAGAAGAGCGCGTGTAAAAAACACATTCAACAGCGCCATCTAGCGTTGTTATGAAGAACAACGTTAACTTCAATACTGTCATTTTAGAAGTTTTTTTATCCTAAAAAAATTCTGTAACGTTGCAAATATTACAATATACCCCACAATTATACCGCGCATAATATTGTAAACATTACGGCATCGTATAGCTTTGTGTATAAAAACGCAAAACTTATTTTCCGTTTCAATATAAGATCAAAAGAAGATATGGTTTGTTTTTAGTGACAATGGTTTTATATTTTCCGTTCCAGTTCCTTAAAGTCAAAACTCTTCAAAGATCTCCTGCAGAACAGCTGTAGAAAGAATAAAACGCAAACAAAGCTCTTTTCTCTTGAGGGCCTCTTTCAGCTGAGACCTCCAGCAGTAATGCAAGAGTAGGAGAAGAGAGTTTACCCTGTGTGTGTGTGTGTGTGTGTGTATAATCCCATTTCGCAATCATTTCTGTACTGTATGTAACTAAATGATCATATAGAGTTGGAGATACAGTCAGAATGATAAGGTCTTTATAAAAGGCTTAGCTCATCAAATTTGTTTACATATTACAAAGATTAAACACAGATTCTACAGTTGTTTGTTCATCTTCTAGAGAAAGCTACCACTGCATGGGGTGAATGGAAGTGAGTGATCTGTTCATCTGAAGGTGAACTGTATGTGCAACACAAGCTCAGAGAAATCTGACCAGTGTCGTTTCACAGCAGTAGCTGATCTTTAGACTCTAGTCATCTGTTGTAATACAGGTCACTTGTGTCTTTATGGGGCTCATCATAAAGTTTGTTGTTCTAAGTTACGAGACTTTTAATTGACTTGTTCAAATAAATATGACACACACACGGTTCTTTAAATCGCATGTGACACTCACTTCATATCTTGACGTTAAAATTTTAATGGTGTGTGGTTAATGTTTTACAGTGAGATTTATGTAGGATCTGTATTAAGTGCTTTAATTTAAAGAGTAATGTTTAGTAGTAGATTGTTTGTGTTGTCAGGGTATCATTCTGCCATCTGTTAGCTGAATGAGTGCTCTGATATAGTGTTGCTGTTCATGATGGGGAGTTTAGAAATGTCAGAATCATGTATTCCAGTTTGCTCTGTAGATGGTGAATATATTTAATAAAGGCACAAGTGTTGTCCTGTAGTCGTGTAATCTTGCCCTGCTGGAACAGAAGGATTCTCATCACAGAATGACAAACAAACATTATTTTTGCTGCTGCCCGTTTGCCCGTTGTTGCCCCTGTACCTGATATAAATACACAGACCCCAACTAACCACAGCAGCGCTGCCCACTGCTCCAGGTGTGTGTGTGTGTGTGTGTGTGTATTCATGACTCGTGTGTGTGTTCACTCTTCACCAGTGATGGGTTAAATGCAGAGGTTACATTTTGGGTATGGGTTACCATATCTGACAAATGCCACTTCTTTAATGTAGGTCATGCACCTTCTCTTCACTTCATGTCATACAGCTCCCCATACATATGTGGAGAGTTCTGAAGTGGAGAGCGATGCACAGATGGAGAAACTGATGAAGGAGATGATATGCCCTCAACATCGAGTCACATTTTATTATCTGTGACTTCACTTGATAGTTCAGATTCTGACACAGACTGAATTATGTTCTATATTGTTTTTACAAGTTCATAGAAATTTCAGTTCAGTTAGAAGCAAATATTTGTATTGATGATTGTAATTTGATCATTTTATATGTTTGTTGTTTTTTGTGTTATGAAAACGTTTTTGATAGATGTTTTGTCTTCTTTACAATATTCTACATTAAAAATAATGTCTTTTTTATTTGGGCTACTTAAATTCATTTCGGGCTACCAAAATCTGAAGAGTGCCTGTCCGAAGGGCTACCAGGGATTTAGAATTTTCGCTAGTTCTGCTGTCTTAATAAGTACCTAAAAGCTGTTTATCTGATAACAGGTTTATAATTATATTATTTATCATTTCAACAGATGTCTTGTCAGGAAAATGTTTGTTTCTGGCTACAGTGTAATAATAACAGTTTTGTCATCATGTGTTAGGGGTTGTTTCTGGGGTTGTACAATACATTATTTGCTCTTGTATGTTGTTAATGTGTTTACAAGTGTGATACAAATGTACTCCATTTAGTTTGTCATTCATCACAATTCATCACAAAACAATGACAGTATGACATAAGAGATGACAACATTTTGTGCCCATAAACTTCCCCATTTATCTTCACAGAACACTATTACTGTATCAGTGATGTGTGTGTCAGTGATGTGTGTGTCAGTGATGTGTGTGTGTGTCAGTGATGTGTGTGTGTGTCAGTGATGTGTGTATAAGGACAGGGCAGTTTTGTGTGTCATACCACTTACTGGCCAGCAGAGGTCAGATAAGAGGCTTGACTCCAAACTGCTTTTATTTCAAGCTGTGATGGAGCGACAGTCCAGTGATGAATCTGCAGTGCTGGTGAGGTTTGGGAGCAGTTACACAACACAGTTAGCACTGCTGTTCTCAGAGATGTGAGAATGAATCTTCTGTTATTGCTTCACATCACATCTGTTATGCTGTTGAATGGTAATTGGATGGGCAGTCTCAGAACACAGACAGTGATGAGAAGTACACAGAGTTGTTGAATCTGTGATGATTATATTGCCGGCTTCACTGAAGTCACTACATGAGGCATTTTTTATAATGTGATGATTTATTCTATAAGTTTAATGAGAAATAGCTGACACACTTTTAGTGGAAGTTTCTTAAAATGACCTTTTTATTTTCATACGTGTAAATGATGGTTGCACAGATTCTTACAGTTGAGTGTTATCTGCAGATTCTTTTATGGTGCAATAAAATTTTTTCTTTATCCTGTAGTTTCTCTTCATCTCTTGTCACATGCTGTTTAAACTGGACAAATGAGGTCACATGATGCTGGGCATCTAGCATGCTGGTTCCTTCACTCTGAAGGTTGACTATGAGCTTTTGTCTGTTGTTCTGTGGAGGGTGAAGACACTTCCGGTACTTTAGTCTAGTGCAGTTTTTTAAGACAGTTCTAGTCTGTATTCTCACAGGTTGTTTAGAGGTGATATAAGCCAAAAGTCACTGTGATAAAAACTTTATTTTTATTGTGGTGAGGAACATTCAGAAACATTCCTAATCCAGAATCCACCATGACAAACATCAAGAAAGATCTTTTAGCCAGTGGAATCACTTCAGGGTCTTTTGGGGGCTTCCTCAGTCACTCTTCTGTCTATTATCTCTGTGAGAAACAGAAAGTGTCTGACCAGTAACCCGACTTCAGCTGAGATTGTCTTCAGCTTTCTGGTAATGGTGGTGATCAGAGCAGATGGGTGGATGTGTTCTCCAGCTGCAGTCATAATGAATCATTTCTGACACACTGCTTTATAAAGAGAGGTTTCCACACGGCCATTGCTTTGTTTTTACTTGTTTTCCACCACGCTCAGAATCTCTCACTCCTCCCCTCTCTTACTCATTCTGTTCCCCTCTGTTCCATACTGTCTCTATTCTGCTCTTTCTCTCTCTCTATTATGCTCTCTCTCTCTCTTTATTACACTCTCTCTTTCACTCTCTCTTTCTCTCTCTCTCTCTCTGTCAATGTTTGGCTGCTGTGGAGCGCGTCTCCATCAGCATCATGTGTTATCTCTGAGAGCAGCTTCAGTGAATCAGTAGACCCAATTGTGTGGTCAGGGAGAGATGGGCAGCTGGGTCAGAACCAGCCCACGGTCTCTCTCAGCCCATTCCAACAAAAGCTCCTGTGATTCCTCCTCCTTCCTGCCTCACTTTGACCTGTAGTGTGTGTAGGAGCTGACAGCCAGAGAAAGAGAGAGAGAGAGAGAGAGAGAGAGAGAGAGCAGCAGGTATTACAGCGGCTCTCCTCTTACGGACTTGACTTCTGATGCTCTGGGGGTGTCTGTCTGAATGATGGATTAAATCACTGAAGGATTTAACACAAGATGAGTAAAGACATCAAGGACAAAGGGAGCAGCAAACAAGCTAATCTTAAGAAGAGAAGCAGAAAGGTAAGAGGAGACCTGCTGCAGGAGATGTGTTCAGTGAAACACCTGAAGCATCTTTAAATCACACTTGTGATCTTTGAGGTTGGTACCTGAGGCGGTACGCTGGAACCTTCTCTTTTGTTCTGGAACTGAGGGGAAGGGGTGTGTTCAGGGGCGCATGCTTTTGTTTGGAAGGTATTTGACCATTCTTTTGGAGGAAAGAGTGTGGGTTAGGGTTATAAATTGTGACTGCAGTACAGGTGCTTCTCTCAGTTTGCGTGTACAGTTTTCACAGGGGTTAGTTTTAATATTAATGTTGACCAAAGACCTAGTGACTGTTATCCACATCTGCTCCACATAACATTATATTATCCTGGGAAACATAAAATCACACAATTATTACCTTAATCAGCTCGTTCTACCCTGATTTGACACACTGCAAAATATGACACAACATTTTCACAGACTACAGTTCTAACAGATGTGTGGAGTAACTGATGTGCGTAAAGCACATTCATTTCTCCTGTGTTGAGACGTTCTCTCTGCCTCTCTCAGTTTTGTGTCTCTCTCCACTCACTTTATCTATTCTGCGCACACACAGTATAAACTGTTTAATTGCAGCTGTTGTAAAGAATTGACTGGACGGCTGTAGTTAGCTCTGGGTGCTATTAGATGCAGCTAAACTCTGCTGCCTTTATAAGTGTTTGTGTCAGATCATGTGGAGAATTTGTGGAAGTCCCTTCGGTTGTGTGTTAACAGAGATGGTTTGTCCTGACAAATGCCTACATTTGGAAAACATTTGTTCATAATCTGAAGGTGATGATTTAACAGTGTCATATTTCTGTCAGTATATTTCTCTTTTTGTAACCATCTAATTCAAATATGGGATATAATTGTAATTTCAGAGAGTCATCGTGACTGGCCGCCCCTCCTCACATGTTGGTGGGGAGAACAAGGCTGTGTGGTTCTGATCCACATTTCAACACCAGAGAGACAGAGAAACAGAACGGAGGGTGTCCGTTCCTCTACACACTCCAGTGTGTGCTGAAGTGTGCGAAACAAGTGAGGCTTCTTTGTGATTGAGACACGTGTCATGTCACTGTTATTGCTGCAGATGGAGGAGACGCAGACAGTGAAGGATAGAGTGAGTTTTGGGGTCAGTGGCTGTGAATAAGCATCTTAGCTGGAGAGAGAGAGAGAGAGAGCTGTCTAGGCACCAGGGAACCTGAATCATTGGCAGGTGTGTGTAATTGGTGTCGCTATGGCAACCCAAGGCCTGCTGAAGATAGGAAGAAGCTGTCATTTATTTGACTGTTCCCGGGAAACCCTGCTGATAAATAAAGGATTGTCTGTTTTCTCTTGTCATATTTAGCATTTCTGATGCAAATGCTTTCACCAGATGCTGTTGTCTTACTGTAAAATTAAACACACAGTACAGTACAATACAATACTGTAGATCTGTTCTGAAATCTGGCTGCCTTTTTCTGCAGCCTACAAAAGCAGCTGCCTTCTAAGGCACCATTCTAACTGAAATGAAACCTTTACAGTATGTGACCCACCGGTAACGCTACATAGACAGCAACATGTGCATCATACACGCTTCGTTCATTCAGTGGAGACTCATTGATGTCAACTGCCACTAGCATCTTGCTGACTGCATCATTTACTAAAATGCATATACATAAATATTTGAGTGTGATTAAATTATGTTTAATCATATTTTCCACCATCATGGACGGCTGGTTTATTGAACTGCAGTTCATTATGGGATTACGATCATTGTATGTCATTTTACTGCCTAAACTTTGTGAACAGCCCAACTCAACCAGTTCAAGGCTGTGATGCTTCTATAGACAGGAGTGTTAACAGTTAGCACAGGTCTTTGTGTTCTTGTGTTCTCTGTGTTCTTGTGTTCTCTGTGTTCTTGTGTTCTCTGTGTTCTTGTGTTCTCTGTGTTCTCTGTGTTCTTGTGTTCTCTGTGTTCTTGTGTTCTCTGTGTTCTTGTGTTCTCTGTGTTCTTGTGTTCTCTGTGTTCTTGTGTTCTCTGTGTTCTCTGTGTTCTCTGTGTTCTTGTGTTCTCTGTGTTCTTGTGTTCTCTGTGTTCTCTGTGCTCAGTGACTGACTGCTGTGTGGTGGAAGAAGTTTTCAGACGTCCTCAGACCATCACAGCACTTCAACTTTAGACAGCCAACCGATCTATTACCATAAATCTTCATCATCTTTTCACTCTTTGTGTTGTGTAATCTCACTTCTGCTCTCTCTGTGCTGTTTAGGTTTATTATTGAAGTGTGCTGTTGTGTCACTCATAGTTTTAACTCGTTAATCATTCATTTCTGGCATTTGCTGAGTGAGGTCGTATTTTAAAGCATCAAAGGCTTGAATGATAATATGAAGGATGTTGCAAAAAGTCATTAATTATTCTGATTTTTAAATTATTCTGATTTTTAAATTATTCTGATTTTTAAATTATTCTGATTTTAAATTATTCAGTTTTTTAAAGACATTTTCTAGGTTTAGGGCAGCATTCTTTGTGGAAAAGAAAAATCCCTTAAAATCCTCCATAAATGCCATTAATTTAATAATACTGTAAAATACCGTAATGAAAAATCTCTATTCTCTGAGTTATTTTACTCAGTTTTTGTTTGTAATGTGTAGTCACAGTATGGTAGCACTAGCTTAGCAACATGCTTCTGTCTGCTCTGGGTGAGGAACATACATACATACTGTATATGATACATGAAGCTGGTGCTGTTGTGCTCTGTTGCAGGTCAGTCAAACACAGGAGCTTCTGTGCTTCACTGAAAAAATGTGTTTTTAGTCTAGATTTGAACTGGGAGACTGTGCTTGAGCCCCGAACAGTGTTGGGAAGGCTATTCCAAAGTTTAGGTGCTGTG
>JAZGTJ010014672.1:0-13949 GCA_036877575.1 Botia almorhae
ATTCCTATAAGCATTAATGGCAGTACTGTTATTAATATTGTTCAGTTATTTGCTCTCTGAAACACTTGATTTTGATTGGTCAATCATAATTTTTCTCCGTCCTCTCCTTTAATACCCCATTGACCGGCACAAGTCATCAATATTTTTGGTCTGCCTTTATTTTTTGAGAGACTTGTAACGTATCATAACCTCAGAGCTAACAGCTATAGACTACATGCCGTGGAACTCTCGTTTTAATTGTTGGTGCGTTGTATAAGTCATAAACCCCACGCAATGTTCGCATAGGGAAGCTAGTGAAATAAAATAGCGTGTGTTCTTTTTAATGAACGACCGCTATAATAGCTTCTGCTTATTCTGCAGCGCACGGATGAGCGCGCTCGGACACAACAGAGGCGCGTTCACGAGCTCGGCTGAGCACGTGAGCGTCACTGGTCAAAAACAATGGCTCGCGCTGACCGAAATGATAAGTGACGGCCACAATATGTGAGAGCAACAGGCAGACAAAAACAAAACCTGTAGACCACAACCTTATAAGCGCTCTGTGGTCAGATGTGGGCGTGCGGCGGATAGGGAGAGTTTGCTGGTTACCCTACAAGTTCATGCGATGACGCAAACGATCACGTGGCAACAGGTAAAACACGAAGGAGAACTTAAACGAGATGCGCTAGTTTTCGATCCAGACGACTAACCTAGCCGTGACTTTCAACCATTTAATGACAGCGCGATACGTATTGTGCAACTTCTGTCCTAAAAGGTGCTTCATTTCTGGAAAATAAAAGCGAAAGTATTGTAACGCTGTTACAGCGAGAGAAGAAACGTTTAAAAGAGATCCCTGTACAGTTTCATGACGAAATCATTTTGCTTTTTGGAAAGCTTTAATATCATAATAAAATAATGCATGCATGTAAATAATTATTAGAGTTAGATAGGCCACAGTTCGAAACATAAAAATGTTGATTCATGTTTTACTATTTAATTCATATTTGCCAGGGGGAAAATTAAAAATAAGGGAAATAGCTAATCAACTTCGTTCCAACTAATACAAATAAACCCGTTGCTTATAGAGTTCATTTTTCTCTGAACACCTGCAGGTACAGTAACGCTGAACCAAGGCAGAGACTCGGCGAGGATGCCCGGACCCCTCACGCTCTGTTTCTTCCCTCTGTTTGCCAAACTTTAACTCCCACTCCGAGTGCACATTGTCCCCTAAAAGACACGTCGCCACCCCTCCCTGCCCTTTTACCTCGGAAAACACAATATAATTGTTCCCAAGGAAAACAGTGGAAGATTAGCGCGGACGTCTCGCTCAAAGGCGCTCTGGCGTATGAATAGCGCAGCTGTTCTGCGCAGGCGCAGGACCCGAGGCGCCAAATTTAGCGGGAGGGAGAGGCAGTCCCAGTTTTGTCTATTGGATGTGTTTACACTCTCGCACACTCCGCTAGAGAGTTTAATATCGGCACTTCCTCCTCGAACCGAAGCGTACCGCAGGAACTGACAGCACTGCACTCCGGCAGCCCCGAGCTGAGCGCGTTCATCCTCACCTCTCTGTCGTCTTGAGCAACGGGATGGCGAGGCGGCCCAGACACAGGTGGGATACAAGTTAAAGCTTTTGGTGGGAACTTTTGCGCCTGTTATTTCACCCGCTTTCACGAACAGATGGAAGCCATGCGAGACTATTTAGACGCGAGGTTAGGCGATCCCCGCTGCATAAATACGTACACCCAACAAGCGCAACGCTAGAAAACGCATCGCGTTTGGAAAAGCACGCGTCTGTCCGCGGAATGGTTATTGCTTGTGGCGGAGGCGCGCACGGCGCGGAACAGGTGGACGTCTGGCATGTGCGCTCGGTGGTCTCGCGCTCAGGGGATAAGGTTTTCGCGCACGCACCGGAGCGCCTTGCGGGTCCACCGGGCCGGTCACGGTGAGATTCGGTGCTTTCCCAAATAGAATTACGCACATTATGAATGGGAAACAATGGGCGAGAGCGCACAGTGCTGGTACTGTCGTGCGGCCGAGAAATAGCGGCGTTTGCTGCACCATCTCGTGCGCTCTTTTGAAAAAACGGGTCTTGAGTTTTTAATGGTTTTGCACGCGTTTGGAGAGGCGGTGGTACGGCATTATTAGGGTCTGATTAGCTTTCCGAGCCGGGTGGATTATGTCTGAGTTTCCTTGCTGTTGCCGAAGTTGCAATGTGAATATTAGTGAAATTTGAAAACAACCGGGTGTTATAGTGTTAGGTTCAAATTTCAAATGACAGATGCATTATGCAAAAATATAATCACGCGGTTTTTAAAACTTTTCTTATTTAGAGAGGCTGTGGGGTTCTCCCCTCCAGAAAAGTCACGCAGCGCGTCTGTCACTCGTGCACTTGTTACCCCGCTCGCTTTTTTACCCCGCATGACTAAACGAGCGAACAAAAGTTACTGCGGTAGAGAAATACAGTCATACAGTCCGCTAGTATTTGCATAATGGCAGAAACCCCAAAATTAAAGCATTTATTGATGTGTATTTGTATATTTAGAGACAATTTTGGGAGCCTCAAGCTGTAAGCTAAAAAAAAGGTGGGGAATTTTTAATTTAAATGCATTGTGCTTATAACCATCAGGTTGATCAAAACGAAAATTAAAAAAATCCTCTCGTTTAACTTTCAGCCACGGTGACACAATTTTGACAAATATTTAAAGTCCCAAGTGTAGGCTGTTGAGACGACTTAAAAGTGTACACTAAAAGAAAACCTAACCCCTGTATCTGTTTGACTACATTTTTGTTTTAGTGAGCTGGGCGCGTTTTGAGTTTTAGATTTCTCATGAAACATTTTGTTACGAAAGCGAGAAATGATCCTCTTTATCTTTTGTTTTAAGTAATGGTGAGAATACACACGGACGCACATACACAAATTGACACGCACCCTTATAAATACACACGTATGCACCTGTGGCAAAAAGGCCAGGGGAACATTGTCCTTCTTGTCAGCCCATGCTCAATCCTGATTGGTTAAAAGCCGGCCAGGTGAGATGGTTTTGACAGAACTTCAGCAGGTCTGAACACGCTTCCATCGCGAAACACTGCCAGTCCACGCACACGCTTGCTGTTTCTGTGGAAACCAAAAACATCAGAACAGGTTTCACCGAGCGAGTCCCCCTCTGCACCCTAACCTTCAGGATGTACAGGTTCAGCCACTCGAGTTTTGTGTTGACTCTGTTATCACTTCATTTTTCCAGAACGCGTGATAGAAGTATGGGGTGAAGGGTTATTTTATGTCAACATGCATCTGACGCTTTCACTTTAATAAGGATCTGCTCCCACACTCCACACTCATCTCTCTCACACAACCCTCATTTCCTCTGTCCTTCTTTCCCCCCACTGTAGTGTTTACAGTAGTGATGAAGATGATGATGATGTGGAGGTTTATGACCATGACTACGATGGTCCGCATGCCAAGACTGGAAAGCGGCACCTTGGCAAAACCCGCTGGACCCGTGAGGAGGTATAAAAAAACATATATAACAATATAAAACATATAAACAATATATATATATATATATATATATATATGGTCAGCATCATTTTATTAGATTACTGCATTTTACCTGTTAACCAATAATTTACCTTTTAAACACAATCATGGGTTAGTGTTACCACATATGCCAACCAAACATGTTTTAAACTCTGTTTTATTAGAATTGATTTACATTTAATTTGTCTGATACCTCATCCGTCTTCATGTACTGCACATGTTAATTATTTCATTATAGATATATATATGTGTGTGTGTGTGTGTGTGTATGTGTATATATGTGTGTATGTATGTATTCAGTGCTAAGAGTGTTTTGATTCTGTGATTCTCTGCAGGATGAGAAGTTGAAGAGGCTGGTGGAGCATCATGGTTCCGAAGACTGGAAAGTCATCGCCAGCTTTCTGCCTGTGAGTATGAGTGTGTGTGTGTGTGTGTGTGTGTGTGTGCATGTTGTGTATTTAGGCTTTAGGGGGTTAGGTTAGGTTAGGTGTGGTGTTTTAGATACGAGCATTTGCATGTGAATAGCCAAAGGATCAGGTACTGCAGAAGTGAGTGCACGTTTTTTGAGAATTTTGCATAATTGGGCATTCCTCATTGGTTAGCCTAGTTTGGAACAGAGTCAAGGGGGGATGGTGGGGGGGGGTGTATGGCAGGGTTTCAGAATCCACTGTGCACCTGCATTCACACACGGATGTACAAACACACACACGCGCACACGCACACACACACTCAGGTAGAAGCACATGTTCACACACAAACATAAGTGCATTACTCAGACAAAAACACACACAATGTACATACCCACTTTTAAATCATACAGAACAATCTTTTTTTTAAATCATTAAAAAGTTTTCTGTGAGGGTTAGGTTTGGGTGTAGGGTTAGTGCAGGGGGATAGAATATACAGTCTGTGCAGTATAAAACCATTATGTCTATGGAATTTCCCCATAAAACATGAAAACCCAACATGTGTGTGTGTGTGTGTGTGTGTGTTACAGAGTCGCACAGATGTCCAGTGTCAGCATCGCTGGCAGAAAGTTCTAAACCCTGAACTTATCAAAGGCCCGTGGACCAAAGAAGAAGACCAACGGGTGAGACAAGCCATACAAAGCCGTACCACAACCAAAATGTTGCCTCAGAAAAATTTCAAAAACCCCAAACACAACCAACCATATGTAGAACCACACAATCATCATTACTCAACCGAGTAATCCACATGTAACCAGGAGTGAGTTACGGGGGAACGTAAAGATCCACTGAGTGGGTGTCGTGTTTTAATGATTAACTGTTGGGAACAGATGTTTCACTAGTTCTCCTCATTTTTATGACCCAGCAGAAGTCATTAGCAAGTGCACTTCACAGATATTCTGTGTAATACCACTATCTGTATCTGTGTGCAGTTCTAACACTCTTACGCAACACAAGTTCGTTTCTCACTGGCTTTCTGCTGGTTCTCTTACACCCCTTTCTCGACTCTGTCTGTGCAGCCCTCCTTTTCCTCCTTACATCGTTTACTTTCATTTCTCTGTACTTGTATTCACTCTCCTGCTCTCGTCTCAGGTGATCGAGCTGGTTCAGAAGTACGGCCCCAAGCGCTGGTCTGTGATCGCCAAGCACTTGAAAGGTCGGATCGGTAAGCAGTGCAGAGAACGCTGGCACAACCACCTGAACCCCGAGGTGAAGAAGACCTCCTGGACCGAGGAAGAAGATCAGATCATCTACCAGGCCCATGAGAAACTCGGAAACCGCTGGGCTGAGATCGCCAAGCTACTTCCTGGCAGGTAATAGAACTTCAAAAATTCTACCTACCCAGCTAACGGGGGAATGTTCTCAGGACATTGGTTAATGTTCTCTAAAAGTTCTCTTAATGTTATCGAACATTCTTGCAGTAACGTTAGTAGAATGTTTTATAACATCATATGTATTAAAAACTTTATTCTTAAGTTGTTAAAATGGTGTAAATAATGTTCTTAAAACCAAACACAGCGTAATACAACATCCAACTATTATTTAATGGAAACCTTAGGTAAACGTTCTTACAACCAAACGTTGTTGTTGGTAAAAGCTCATATTCTGCATATTTGTTTGCAATAATGATGTTCTGACATGATCCGTTTGTTCTCAGGACTGATAATGCCATAAAGAACCACTGGAACTCCACGATGAGGCGGAAGGTGGAGCAGGAGGGCTACCTGCAGCACGCCGCTAAAGTTAGCCCAACTCCGCTACACAATGGCTTCGCTAAGTCTCCTCATCTCCTAAATTACAATCACACACCGAACACTTCCATGAGCAGCCAGTACCCGTACTGCATGTCCGACTCCCAGCGGGTAAGAGCTGTGAAACTCGCCTCACTTATATTGAACTATTAAAATATGACAGTTGTTACCGACTTTAACGTTTGGTGTATAATACGAACGTTTTTGTTTAGGTTCCGTTTCCACTTCTCCAGCTGAACATCTTGAATGTTCCGCAACATGGGACCGCTGCTATCCAGGTAACCCAAAAAAACTGTGAGCG
Source organism: Botia almorhae (assembly GCA_036877575.1). Lineage (NCBI taxonomy): Eukaryota > Metazoa > Chordata > Actinopteri > Cypriniformes > Botiidae > Botia > Botia almorhae. Next base: position 6,037 of record JAZGTJ010014672.1, read on the forward strand.
ATTATTGTTTCATGAATCATTGGTCAGTTACGTGACTACGATCTTGCTACTTAAACTGTTATCTGCATACTTTTACTGTTATTGATACAGAGCAGTGTTTCCTACACACTTCTGTTTTCTTATGAGGAGCACAGACCAGAAACAGAATGTGTAACTGCATAATGTAATCATATAAACATCCAAAGTGAGTCAGATGCTGATTCAGTATGAGTCAGATTTGTATGATTCAGTATGAGTCAGATTCTTATGATTCAGTATGAGTCAGATTCATATGATTTAGTATGAATCATGTTTGTATGATTCTGTATAATTAAGATTCATGTGATTCAGATTTGTGTGAACAGATTCGTCAAGTGATTCAATAGACTGATTCAAACAAGCAACTCAGAATCAGTTCATAAGAGTCGCATTTGTGACTCAGACTTCGCGGTTGCGCTGTATCTTTGTTTTTGGGGAGTTGAATTCATTTTCCTCCATCTTGATTTCTGTGATATAGAGACACTACAGTGAGGAAGATCCAGAGAAAGAGAAGAGGGTGAAGGAGATCGAGATGCTGTTGATGTCAACCGAGAATGAGCTGAAGGGACAACAGGCACTACCAGTGAGTGTGTGTGGGTGTGTGTGTATTTAACTATACATTGGGGACAAATTTGTACCCAAAAGTCAGAAAAATCGGACACATCTAAGCAAAACCTCCTTCTGGGGATGGTTTGCGCGGGACTTCTCATTTTGGGGACTTCTGTTGTTATGAAAACAATAGAAGTATATAGAATGTCCCCATTTAGATAGATAAGTAAAGGTGTGTGTGTATGAGTGTGTGTGTGTGATTATTGGGAGGAAGCATCTGGGGGTCTATTTCACATTTTAACTGCTTGGCTGTGTGATGCAATTGGCCCTTATCACACCACAAGCTCTGTTTAACTCCTTGTGCAACTCGGACCCCCTCCCAAACACTTCACATCATTCAACTCGACAAGTTCCTTTTCTCTCGCACCCTTCTTCCTCCACGCATCCCTCTCTCTTCATTTCACTCATTTCTGTCTCTCTCATTTCTGCCGTACCACAAACTCTAAAAGTCTTTCTTTCTCTGTCTTCTCTGTAGATCTCCATGGCTGGCTTTGGTGGGTGGAGCCGAGGTTCTTTGATGGATGGCTCGGTGGGTGTGGCCGTTTCTGTTCCGGCCCCATCCCTGGAACAGGGCTGCCTTCCAGAGGAAAGCGCCCATGGCAACACAAACAGCCCGAACAATGACAACAGCTCCACCTTGCCAGAGTTTATTGACGCCATTGATTCGGTAAGAGAACAGAAAGTATTATATATTAGGTAATAAATATCCAAAAGGGTTTGGATCTCAACCTCCCCACACTCACAGTCCCCCACATCTACCCCACATCTAAATAATCTACACCTTTGCATAACTAGAAGGAGGTATATTTGTTATAACAATTACTAAACACTAACAAAAATCAAACTAACTAAACAATAACAAAAAAAATATTGTTGATTTTTAGTTGTTTATCTTATTTTAATGCTTGTTTGGGCATATTGTAAATGATTTGAAGCCATTTGGAGGCCCTTTTCAGGTTTGTTGAGGCCTCCTTGTGGGCTCTGGGCCCCTGGTTAATCTACAGTGATGAGTGGTCAGGTGATAGCCAGCACTTAGTTACCTGTCACATCCACAGTCATTTTATTACATTCTCAGGCCCCGCCTATCTGGGCCGACCTGCACTCTGATAGGAGTTTGCCTAATACGGTCAAGGATCTATCCAATCAGAGTTCAGAGGGCTACATCTCGCCCACCCACAGCGCTGACAGCAGTGTTCCCCCAATTTTTTGCTCCACCCCCAAACATTCAGCCATCAGACAACTGCCTTTTTCTCCCTTTCTCCCTTTTCTCACCTGTAATGATGTCGGAACTTACTGGGACAATCAAAAAACTCCAAATCAGTCATCCAATCATGAGTAATATAGATTATCTAAGCACCAGGACTCTAACCAATCACAACACAATATCACAAATCAGCATGCATTATGCAACATGTGTAGGATTCACTATTTAGAGGCACAGCTTAGAGTTTATAATGTGTGTGCGCTTGATAAAAGATTGTATTATTTCATCTTATGACCGGTTATTCTGGTTAATGGTCTATTATGACACCCTTAAAAACTTGTTATTGCTAGAGAGAGTTTAATCAGACGCACTGTTGTTTTTGTCTCATGTTTGGTTGATTTTAGTAAATTCATTTCCCGATGATGTCAAACGCTACATAGCAAAAACATCCACTAGCTTTATTATGAGGAAGGATCGTTTGGGTTCAGCTCAAGTTCTTGTGTGTGAACAAATAGTGTCGTGTTGCCCTTAAAAAAAGGCCCAATCAGGTTGTAGGAATGTTTCCATAACGTTTTCATTAAGTAACAGACACGTTAAAAACACTGTTTTGAATGTTTTAGGAACATTCAGAATGTCCAGTTTTTTAGATGTTGTATTAACGTTATGGCTTGGATATAAGAACGTTATTCAAACATTTTTAATCTGTAACATTTATAAATGTTTTACTAACAACTTAAGAATAACATTTTTACTATATGATGTATAAAGTTTAAAGAAACTTTTGAGAGAGAACTTTAATAGAATGTTATGCTGGTTTTGTTTCATTTCCTCCTGCATTTCTGAAGGTTTGTTTAGGTTTTGTTTGTTTAATTCGTCTGTTGCGTTTTTCCTTTGTAGTTCTTCAATGCATCAGTGAGTCCACACTCAGACAGACAAACTTTACCCGTCACATCTTCACCTGTCTGCTCACAGAAAGCCATGCAGCATGACCTCACACTGCGACCTCAGAAAGAGAACGAGCTGTAAGGCCCCATTCAAATCTATTGTGTCAGAATTCATCTCACGCATTTTATCTGTGATTATATGTTTATGAGAAACTATAAATCTACAATAAGTTCTTTGTTTACGTTGTGCATCATATATATCACAATGTTATTAAGTTGTTAATGGAATGTTTTAAAAAGTAAAAGAATTAAAAATATTCGAATAACGTTTTTATAAAATGATAATACAAATGTTTTAATTGTTCCTACAGCTTTTAAAGTAAATTTGTAACATTTTTGTCACTTAATGGAAATGTTAGGGAAACGTTCTTACAACCTAAAATTGTTCCTAATATTTTAGGTTCCGGACCCCAAATCTAAGGCGTATCATGGAGTGTTCCCCTCGCACCCCTACTCCATTCAAATCCACACTGGCGATGCAAGACACCAAATATGGACTACTAAAAAGGGTGAGACTATTGTTTCCCTGATATTAATGTTTGTGTGTGTGCGCACTCATTTGGGTCCGTTTTGAATATTTTGTTAAAGGTTCTGTTCTGGTTCTGTTCTAGGCCCACAGTCCTTTACTGGACTCTGGTGTGGTCGGTTCTATTAAGCAGGAGCCCCAGGAGTGTGAGATCGGTGTCGGGGGGGTTCACCTGGAGCAGCCCCCCCTGAGGAAGATCAAACAGGAGGTGAGTTTGCTTGTACAGGCCAGTATGAGCTCTTTGTTTCTCCTCATTTGAATACATCACCATGTGATATTCAAATGACAGAAATGTAAAAATCTCTCTGTACGTTGCTATTTGAATTTGTTAGTGATATCAGTACACAGTCAAACTCGTTTTATTCAGACACACGAGGGTGACGATTCTGAAGAAATGGTGACATGTCTAATGAATAAAGATATTAAGCATTAAATACCCAGTATTGCGTAACTGGGTATTTAATACCCAGTATTGCATAACTTACTATGCGTACATTGTGTAACAATGTACGCGTGTTGTATTTGAATATAGCAAGTGATTGTATTTTATTTGTGTGGGTAGGTGGAGTCAACTTGTCTGCAGTGGGAGGGGCAAGACCTCCACATCCAGCTCTTTCCTTCCAATGGCTCCACCCATGACATGCCCGTGAGTACCCTCATGTTATTTTGACTTTGCATGTGAGATAGCTAAACCGGCATTTTATCTCCGCCTTGTACGATATTTACCGCCTCTGTTCTCCGTGGCTGCAGGATCTGTTGACCAGTTCTGTGCTAATGCTTCCCACTGCAGAGAAAACAGAGGATGGACACAAAACTGCCCACCTGCCCCGCCGGCCCGTGGGGAGCCCATTGCAGGTACAACATCCACCATCATACCCCTATATACACACCAACAGTGGCCCCACATACATTCAATTACATTAAAGTCCACAATATATATTCACTCTTTTGCCTGTCCACACAACCTCACACAGTGTAGGCTAAACACAGTGCCAAATTGGCCCATAAATGTATAGTTTTAGTAGATACAGGAGTGTTGTATCTATGCAAAACCTGACTAACCATCTTCTTCACTTCCTCCCTTATTCCTCTCCTCTCTGGGTGGCAGTTAAACACATGGGAACAGGTGCTTTGTGGGAAGGCAGAGGACCAGACGATGCCCTCCGACCCCACGCACAAATACCTCAGCAATTATTCCTCGCGAGCACTCGTCATGTAGACAAAAACACAAGAGGAGGGAGATTTAATAAGACGACAATCATTCTGAGAAGATGTTAAAAAACAAACACTCCAACATTTGTGGTACATAATTTGGGAGAGGCTACAAGCCATTTTTATACACCGCGCAGTTGATGTTGATGGCGAGTGTTTGAAGCTGTGCCATCATTTGTACGATTTAAGCAGCCAAAGACATTATCCGTGTTGTTGTATGTGTTTCTACTTTGGGTTTCATTTTTAATAATAATGTATTTTGTATTATAATATTTTGTATTATATATGGGAAATGAATTCTCTATGTGGGTAATAATTTTATGGATTTTAATATAAGGAACAATTTGCAGTAATTTATTATTTTGTATTAAGAATAATAAGGAACTACAGTGGGCATCTTTTGCCTGTGTTTGACCCCAGTATTGGGCTTCTGCTCGTCTCTTATTCGCTAAGCGTGTGTTAATTGTAGGGAGCGTGTGTTCTCCCAGCATTAGTAAAATCATACACCCAAAAAACTGGACAAGATTTGTATCCTGTATCTGTGGGTGTCAAACAGAACTGCCCTTGTAAAGAGTGTGTATTTCAAAAACACTGCTGGCATGGATTCCCAGCCAAAAGGGGGATTGTCAACTGAAATGTCATTAGCGCCCCATGCCTAAAAAAGCCAAGTTTAAACCTTCTTGCCAAATTTTGACGTTTGGTGATATATCTTGTGTACAAAGGTACATTTCCAAGTTTGGTAGTGTTGCCATTTCAAAAAAAGTTCACGATGGAAACCACAGCATTGAGCTTTCATTGTATTAGCACTATTTCAAATTTTAGATCAACATGCCGAGATTTCAACAGAACAAAAAGTGTTTTTGTTTATTTTGTTAGGTTTTTTTGTATGTGATAAGTAGGAAAAAGGTTTACCAAGCATTTTTAAATCAAGGGTTTAAATGGTAAATTTTTGCCTTTGAGAGCATAAAACATTTCTTTATCTTTTTTTTACATTTACCTTTAACTTTTTTACATCGACTTCTAATCAGATTTATGCCGGTTTTTCTAGTTTGTAAAACACTGATTGTTGCTTTTATACCTTCGCTTGTTTTTGATATTACGATCAGCCTTTGATACTACGACTGCAGTGTCCAATCAAGCATTTAGCAATAACGTTTTTGTTATTCGCTGCCTTTTTGTATTAGCTTCAAGTACAAACACTTTTTTACACTGATTGTGAACTTTTCGTACGTTTTTATACAGACTTTTATAACTGCCTTGTAAATAAAGTGTGTTTTTGAAAAAAACCCAACAAATCTCTGACTTTGTTTTCGATGTCGAAAACGTCATCATTGCTAAAGTTACATGTGCATTTTGAAACGATGTTTTAAACGTTATTTTCAGCACTCCTGAAGGTTTCAAGAACATTATTCATTTGCACAGGTGTGCATGAGACCAAAATGAGAAACAAGTCTATGATGTAAAGTTTTGTATAAATCCAAAATAGTTGTATTCTAAATGTTTTGACTGTATATAAATAATTTGGAACAAACAGCTAGATTATAGACGATGATAGTCCAAAGATGAAGCGTTTCCAGCGTGTGTAGTGAACATTTACTCAGATACTCGCGGGCAGTGAGATAAGTGTAGTTGTGGAGTATTCAGATACTTCAGTATGGCTCTTAGGGTAAAGGATAAATGTGTGTAAAGGTTTGGTATGAATGAGGAAAACCTGGAATGACCCATAAACACTATCAGATAGTTTAGTGTGGAACATGCAAATAGATCCAACAGTATTCTCTCAGGCTATCTTCGAAAACGCTTTCCCACACACACACACACACATATTTAAGCTTTATTATACTTAATACGACGTCAATTAATGCATTTAGCTGTGTATTATGTGTCTGTAAGCAGGTCTGGTTATATTTTTGTTTGAAAATGTCACATACAAAGTCAAACCTACAACTTTGTGAGGACAGTTACAGTGGCTGGAGTGGCTTGAATCATCTATCATGTTTTGATGATGTCAGCAGGTCTGTGTGAGGACCAGGTTTAGCTTTAAAAAACTCCTGCGACTTTGAGGTGCGTGTGTACTTGTATGTGTATCTTTGTGAGGACCAGTTAGACCACCTGAGTGAGGATGTGAGGACATTTTGGCCAGTCCTCACTTTCTAATAACCCATTTGACAATTTGAAGGTTGGGACTTGGTTTTAGGGCTAAGGTTGGAATTAGGTTAAGGTTAGGTTTATAGAAGTAATAGTTATGGGAAGGGGTTGAGATTGTATTGTCAATGAATGTCCTCAAATGATAGCTGTACAAATGTGTGTGTGTGTGTGTGTGTGCATGTTTTTAAGGGATATTTGAGGTAACATCTTTAAAACGAAGTGTTTTGCAGAGAAGTGTCCTCAGGGACTTGTCACTGATGGAAACACTTTCCAAACTCGACCCCTAACAGCTGCTCCTTCTGCGTGGGTGAGAAAATACATGAGAAAAAGTGCCTGTTTTGGTGCGTATTTTAGCATTTGAACGTGTTTAAGTGTCTGTGTGTTTGTGGTGCAGAAACTCTGGTTAAATCTCATGAGGATATCACCTTTCTTGTGTGGCTGTTGAAGGCTGAGGCCTCGCTCAGACCAGGGCCTAAATTTACAGCTGCCCAGGTCTCACATCCCCCATCCAGCCCACCTGCTGACTGGCCTTCCCACATGCAGACCCAGAAACACACCCGAGATGCCAAATATACACTGATAAAGCACAAGTGACAAGTCCTTTGGGTCTTTTGGACGTTTTACGCTATTCATAATTCAGTACACTGGACTGTTAAAACCCACAACCACACATAAGGCTGATTAAGGAGGACCTAGATACAGTACGTACAGATATGTAGTATACACGTTTAGAAAAGGATGTTTTGCTGATGAAGAGGGATGGTGTGAAGACAAGCCTGAGGGTGATCAGATATTAAACTCTTTATTAATCATTTGCTTCTGTGTCGTATGATGGACGCCCTCCAAAACACTTCGCGATGACTGGAGCGTTTTCCAGTTGAAGCAGCTGAACTGAAGGAAGGGCAGACAGAATTGCTGTCTATTGTAAGTTTGTGACGGTGTCAGCTGTTCACGAAACGTGTGTGTGTGTGTGTGTGTGTGGGTTACAGTAACGGAAAGGCCTGCCATTGTAGAGACAGAAGCAACTTTCATATCGGGAGCAAAGCCCCCCCCAAAACTCCACACACCTGCTTTCTGCCTATGAGTGAGAGAGCGTGTGTGTGCGAGAGAGAGAGAGAGAGAGAGAGAATGAAAGAAAGAGAGATGAGATGTGGAGCTGGTGTGTGTGTATGTGTGTGTGGGGGGGCTCACCAGCCCAAAGTGACACAAAAAACAAAAACACAGGTGCAAACCCAGACACACTCTCTCTCTC
>JAZGTJ010014673.1:0-13949 GCA_036877575.1 Botia almorhae
TCTCTTTTGATCTGGCAATTTACAGAAACAGAAATTTAAATAAAATAAGTTTCACCCTGCAAAGAGAGAAACAACTGCTATAGTTTTTACCACTCGGTTACACATATATTATAAAAATATTAATGTTATATATTATAAAAATAACAAAGATGCCTCTTTTCGTTTATACATAAGCAAAACAGCATCAGAACTGTCTTTAAACTGAGGTGGTCAGACCAGCATATCAGATTATATAAATTTTAAAACAAAAATACAAAGAACAAAAATAATTGTTGATTTTTTTTTGCCCTAGATTCTGTAACCAACTTGAATGTTAATTAATACATTAAAACAATTTTCACTGGACATATTCTTATAGACTTTAAAGACAAAACAAGTGAAGAAGCATGTATGCATTATTTTATTGCTGTTTTAAGCATCAGTAAATAAAGAATTCTTAGAATTTAAAGGGGCTGTATGAGTAAGCAGTTGTGGCCTACAGGTTTATGAGTCAGGCTTGTAATCAGAAGGTTGCTTGTTCGATTCCAGTGTTGGCAGGTAACAACTGAAGTGCCCTTGAGCAAAGGTAAGATATGTCACTTTTCCTTTAGTGTGTTATACATGCACAAACAGCTGCATAAGAGCTGCAAAGCTACAAATCTTAAAGTCTCCCACAAAATTATTTTTTTTAACTCAGTCGACTTCTCCCCCACATTTGTATGTCACAGTGTGGGAATATTTAAATAATGCCGCCAAAATTTATACAAAGAAAGAAAAAAGGCATGACTTTTTCTTGAACCTGACTCTGGTTTAAACTGATGTGGTAAAACTAACAACTTTAATAACTGAATTAGGCTCTAAATATTTGATGAGGTCTAGAACCTGTGACCTTTTCAGCATGCAATTACCCTACATGCAATTGAAGACCATTGCCACTAGGTGTCCTACAACATCTTTATTTTTAAAGACTATATGAAATCGAATATGTCTGAAGTTAGTCCAAAATAGTCCAGGGCAGACAATAATAATAATAGATTTTATGTTTGTAAATAGCTATGCTCTGAAACATTATTGTACATAGAAGTCAATCAAGAACAATTAAAAAATAATGTAATAGCATTTATTAATAAATCAATAAAATACATGTTTATTAGTGATATGGGTATACTGCCTACACAACACAATTTTACAGGCTTAAATTGCCTTCAATTTTTATTTATACTTTGCTTAAAGTTACCATTTTTAATAACTGCCATTCGTGTTGGTTCATGCGCCACATTCCCTCACCCTATGTGCAACTGAGACTATTTGTGTGCACTTGTGTGTTTTTTCAATGCAAGTGTGTTACACTTTAGTGAGGTGCGTGTGCAGGGGGAGCGACAGATGGCGGGCTCCTCTTCCCTCGGGAAAGCAATCTCTACGAATGCGGGCGCGTGTCAATCACCCGCTCTCAAGTGATGGCTCCTGCCAGTGACGTGCCCACCATATGGCCTGGCATCAGAGCAGGTATGTAACCCTGTCTTCTAGCGATGCCACACCACCTCACTGCAGTCCGAGAAAGGGATAACACGTAGCGGATCACTCAATACAAACGCGTTTCTCCTCCAGCCACAGTGTAAGGACTTAAGGCGAAGATGATGTAGACGTTGGTGCACTTACATAAAGAAGGTGAGTTTATTCAGCGCGACAGAACATATCAATTTCTTATAATTATTCACAGAAACATTTTTCAGCAATATAACGATGCTATTTGTTGTTTTATGTGTACACCCGATACGTTTTTTTATAACCTGTCACCTATTTTCTATCGACGTTGAATTTGTATATTATGGTAGATTTTAATTTACAGATGCACGCCAAGCATCCAATTTGTCTTATAAAAAAAGAAAAACGAATGTCAACTCAACAACGACTGCAGTTTTTACACGAATTCAGCTTATTTAGAGATTTGATTTGTTTTGAATTTTACTTCACTATATTTTGATAGGGGTGAAGTTAGAATGATTAGTAGATTGCGCTTTTTATTGCGCACAATGTGATGCGCAAGAGAGAAACAGTTTAACCAGAACGGCAGACGTGAAGCGGCTCTATCAGTCAGTTTTGCCCTGGACACGATTTATGTATTCTAGTAATTAATAACCAACAATATAAAATTTTATATTGATGTAAAAAATAATATACTCGTGTAGTAATAACCTACATAACATTTTAAACAAAGTGTTTATATAAGGCAACAATAAATGCTATTAATCAGGAAGTGCTTTTATGACCTAACTATACGTTTCAGATTTTTGTCTTTTTTTAAACAGTTGTTTAAATAATTTGCGTGTTGAATCGTTTTCGCTCTTTTTTCAACCAAATTTGATGATTATCTAAAAAGTTGTTAACTTTATCAATATCACTATGTATCACTATTACGGAATGGAAAGGGGGACAAGAGGGAGACAGACTGTAGTGCTAGAACCTGAACATTGAGATTTTAGGGACCCCGCCACAGTCAGAACATGCCAGAAATGGACTATCCTTGTCTGAACGCGAGTTTAATACTACACTGATTTTACCGTTATACATATCGCCTTTTGGTAAATTTTGTAGACCTTTGGACTATTCAGTTCATTATGTTTTGATATGCTGAAATGCCGCCAAAACTTGGAAAAGGGTGGAGGGACTTTTCAAAACGTTCCCTGAGACCCAAAGGGCCCGCGAGGAAAGACCTGCTGCGAAGGGCCAAGCAGGACTACAAAAATGGGGAGGAGAAAAAAAATTAGTAGTAATACTGTCTGACAATGTCTGTCGCTCTCTCTAAATAAAATAATGCTGTCAGGCATAGTAATTTGCTTCTTTATTATATATGACATTTAGTGAAATTTTATCATTTGTATCAAATTGAATTGCATTTAAATCGTTGTTAGGACAGAATTTTCAGTATGATACTATTTTAAAAAGTTTACTCGTCTGTGTTTTAGTGGCGTCTTCATGTTGGCGAGATTATTCAACGAACCATTACTGCTTCAGGACATGCAGAAGTTCGCAGGCTGGGCAGATGACAGCGGGAGCGAGGACTCCAAAAACAAGGACGAGGAGCCGGAGCGCTGTCGCCTAGGAGACGAAAATTTGGACAAGGGCGACGTGAAAGGCGGGGGCAGTCGGGCTCAATCGGAAATCGCAGAAGAGGATGATGATGAAGAGGATGTTGATGAAGCTGACTGCGGGGATGAAGAAGGCGTAGACAGGCCCAAAAAACGCGGCCCGAAAAAACGCAAGATTACGCCGGCTAGGTTAGAGCGCTCAAAAGTACGGCGCCAAAAAGCGAACGCAAGAGAGCGCACGCGCATGCATGACTTGAACTCTGCGCTGGACAATCTACGCAAAGTTGTACCATGTTATTCAAAAACCCAAAAACTCTCCAAAATTGAAACACTAAGGTTGGCGAAAAACTACATTTGGGCTTTGTCAGAAATCCTGCGAAACGGAAAAAGACCAGACGTGGTTTCTTATGTACAGACACTGTGCAAAGGCCTCTCCCAACCTACAACTAATCTGGTGGCTGGGTGCTTGCAACTTAACTCACGGAATTTTCTAACTGAACAATGTCAAGAGGGAACACGTTTTCACATGACTAACCCCTCGTTTTCCATACACGCATATCCATATCAGTGCTCACGTCTATCTGGCACACAATGTCAATCCGTATCCAATGCACATAGCCTCCGAAATCACTCTTTTTGTTCAGCCTACGATGCCGTGTACACTGGCGGCGCGTCCCCAGGATACAACAGTCCAGATTATGAGGATCATAACAGCCCTCCGGTGTGTTTAAATGGCAACTTTACTCTGAGGCAACAGGAGTCACTCTCACCAGACACGGAAAGGGGTTATCGCTATTCTATGCATTACACCAGTCTACACAGCTCACGTCCTTCTGCTCCTCACAGCATTGCTTACGGCCCACCTGGAGCGCGCAGCGGCGGCGCGCACTCGGAGAACTTCCCACCGTTTCATGATGTACATGTGCAACATGATAAGGCGCCTGCATACGAGGAACTGAATGCCTTTTTCCACAATTAGCTATTCCACGTTTTTTTTCTCCTGATAATGGATATGCTGGAAAAGGTAGACGGGGAAAATGACATTTAACAGAAGACTTTTTGTCTTTTACTTTATTTTAAATTCAGGTGTTTGCGGGCTTGGATTTGTTTACATTATGAGACAGTAATCTTGATTTTACAGTAACTCAGTTATGGTCCTTAATGGATAAAAATGTGTAGAAAATAAAGGAAGTGCCATATTGCTGACAGTAAAGCAAATGTTTTACTGTGTTCAAATGTTTTACATTATGAATCACTGATATATTAACACAAGAAAAATAATATCTAAAGAAGACTGTTTTTGATTATATAAATAAAGAAGCATATGGTTCCAGAATTATTTGAGGCTTTGATTTCCCATTGGGAATTGGTCAGAAGGGGATTTGAATAGTCCAACCAACTCAATAAAAAAGCTTGGGTACATGGTTGAAAGTAAAGTTAAGCAAAAACAAAACATACAAAGAAAAATTAAAACAAATATTTACAAAAACAAACAAGTGAGACATTTTTGCATTTTGTAACACTTTACATTTTACTTTACATTTTTACTTTACACCCTTTTGTTAACATAAATTAACTGCCTTAGTTACATTAACTTATTGTTAACATTAGTTAACTGCCTTGGTTACATAACCAACAATTATAACAAAATATTTAAACAACAATATATTTAAAAAATATTTATCTTTTAACAATATAAATAGTGTAAACATATTTGCATACCAATATATTTACACAGCATTTATTAAGCTTAGTTAATGTTAATTTCACCATTTATTAATGCATTTTTAACATTAAAAGGTTTATTTGTTACCATTAGTTAATGCACAATAACCAATATGAACGATCAATGAGCAATACTATTTGCATCAATTAACATTAACAAAGCTTAATAAATGTTGTAAAATAAATATTTTGTTATTTTATGTTATGTTATTTTATAAATATTATGTTAACAAAAAGACACTTCAACTTCGTCAACTTTTAGGCATTCGTCGTTATTGTCCTTATTTAACAATTAACTAATTTCGTTCCTTTTTTATTGCTTGTTTTAATTCATTTGCTGGAATCAGTGTAAACAGGCAAATAAGCTGGAAAGAACATCGATTTGTAGATACCAAAAAAATGTCGACACGAGAAGATTTGTTTCTTGATTGCTTTCTATGTTATATAATATGTTTATGACAAACATAATACTACTACTTTAACACATGCTAATTTTAAATATAACTACTAAATAATTTGATTATTGTTATAACAAATTTGTTTTTATTTTAGCATGGTATAGATATTTATGTAATTTTACAGAATTAATGATGATTTTGTTTTCTTTTTTACCTCATCAACTTTTCAACACTTAAAATAAAAGCAAATGCATGAAAGTTGTGCATTTGAATGTAACTATATAGAAATATTGAACTGTACCTACTGTACCTACCTACTGTAGGGACTGGATAAATGGAATGGATAAATAACCAGTCTATCTGATTATTGAAAATAAACAGCCTAAGAATTTGCAAACAGGCGTTTAAGGTTAAAATTTGTAAAATCACATCTTAACGTCTTGGTAAACACGTAAAGTACTGTTGACTTCTGCTACCGTGGCCAGTTTTGGAGCTCTGCCCTGTGACCCATATGTTTTACAGTCTAAAATGGGATTAGAGGCGAACGGACAAACCACCGTAGGGCATCACTCATGATGGGCGATCAGACTTTATGCAGTATGCTCAAACAACCAAATTCATTGAAAGCGTTCCATGTCCATTCTGGACTTGTTCATGTAAATCCCTAAAAACAGCCATTAATTACAGAACTCTTATGTCCAGTTTTCAATAAATTATTTATTATATATTTCAGTTATTATTATTATTCTATTTTTTGCAATAGCATTTTCGTCTTTGTTGTCTACATTTTGATATAGCACCAACATATTTATCATAAATATTTCGAAATATATTACGTTTTCCAGTAAAATACAGATGAATATGTTTAGTCGAAATTACGTTTAGGCAGCAGAGGTTTTATTTGTTGATTTGTTTTTGTTTTAAAAGCAACATAATAAAGCAACATAATATTCACTACTTTGCTCTGATTTTAAAGCACAAACTTTTAATGTTTAATTGTTATCATAAATAGTTTTTCCTTTAAATGTTATTAAAGCATCATTACCAACAATAAGTTTAAAACGCTGGTGCATAATAACCGTTACCGTTCTGTGCTGTTTAATATCGGAACGTTATACCTGTTAAAATATACACTATTCAAATATATACTATTTTAATTTTAATGTTAACTACATTTTTAGGTTCTCCAGAAACCTATCATATTGTCTATCTTATTATTTTCGCTGTGTATGGATATTGAGTTAGTTATGTCACCTATTGGACAAGGTAAAAGGTTATTTACGTTACATCATAGGTTATTTGGATCAGTATTATATAACGTACTAGGGCAAAGCATATAGTTTTTCAATAACTAAATGCCTTAAAAAGATCATCTCATTTAAGCTGCAAAACCCTTTTTGAAACCATTATTTTAATGTGCCAGTGTCTGTGCAATTTTCGTCAGCGGGGCTCCATGCTGATTTAAAAAATGTAGTGTTCGTGCGAGAAAATGGTCTCTGATTTATTGTCGTGATTCAGACAATAACATCGATCTCGATCAACTTCTGTGTCAATATTAAACGCTTAAAGTTTAGAGGGTAAAAGTCAAACAGGAGGCAAAGGCGCTTTCTCCTTAAACACGACCACAGCTGATATGATCTTAAGCGTCGTCCAGAGGCCAAGGGTTGGCACAGTAACCGGGGGCTCAGGGGACAAGCGCTTGCCAAGTAGCTAAATGTCTTAGCGTCGGTACGCGCGGCCAGCGGGGCAGCCCACTACCGAGATGCCAGCTGCGCCGTGTGCCAAGCCTGGTCAAATCTACACTGCTGGGTGGAGGTGGTGTTTCTTTCCAAATTCAGCAGCATCTGTTCATTATACTTTATATACTTTATATACCGAACTGAAACAACGAGAGGTAAACGCGGGGATTGTACCGAGTTAAATTGCAGACTTACAGATGCCTGCATTCTCGTCATACAATATTTAGCGACAAATGGTGTATTTTAAACCCTAATTTCTTCCAATTATAAAATTATTATATTAAAAGGACTTCTTTTTAACATCTCAAGTGCAAATTTAAGACTAAACACAAATAATAAGACGCATTGATGTTCATTTTCTTAACAATTACAGAGTGTATCAGTGTACCTAAACATTATTCAGTGATTATGTAATATTATAAAAAACATTTGATATCTTAATAAAGACAGTAAATTTAAAAGGTTGTATGGCAACTACTTACTAAATATTTCTATAATACCCTGGCAGCAAAACAATTTCTTAAAGAAACAGCCTGATGGTAAAATCCCAAACAAATCAACATGATGAAAGCAATCAATGAATCAAGTATTTTTTGTTAACTCAATACAGCTTAATAGCCTAACATTGATGTGTTTTTTTGCACTGTTTTACTGTTTCACATTTTACATTGTTTTAAAATTGCAAATTAAAATAAGGCTTATGTTTCCTTAGAATAGTTAATTATGTATTCAGATTTCATGACACTAAGTTTTTATATACTGGCCCTGTGAAATTACCTTACACAAAGCAACATTTAACATTTACTTTGAAGTCCATCTAAACACTCACACTTCACATAAATATAAAGGTACAGACGTACGTAATATTAACACATGCACAAAAATACTGCACTAGAAGGTTTTAACCATATTCTGTGCCTTGTGCGGTGACTAAAACACTGTACTAGTTTCTGCACACCAGCTGCAACTGAGCAGTGCTAGTCATAGAGGCTGGCACAGATTGGCATAGTCTATCAAAATTCCACAGCATCTGTTTACAGTGGCAAGGTGGCACTGCAGAGAAAATGAGTGCAAAAGAGAAGAAAAAAGACTGTGTTAGGAACAGTGTGGTAGTCCTTAGCTTTCTAGTAAATAAATATAGACTAAATTTAATTTTATAGCTTTCTAGCCTAAATTTTCTTTAAAGAGATTTTATATATATCTTTGCGTTACATTAAAAAAGGTTATCATGCTATGTCTGATATTTTCTATATGGGTCTGAGTAATCAGTGTGGTAACAAATATATAGAGTATTGTAGTAATGTCCCCTTTTGGTGCCATAGTGCCCTTGCATAATTCTAGGTTTGCAGCACAGTCTTTATTAGTGTGTGTTTATATCTTGAGTACATATGAGTGCATTGGGGTTGTTGCTTATCGGCACAGATGGTATGTGTGGGGGGTGTGGGGGGATTCTGCTGATGCCATGCAATGGTCACATGGGCATCAGTAATTGGACGCCATATTGCTTGGTTTGCAGGGCTCTGGGGCAGCCAGTCTCCCAGATGGAACTGTCAGATGGCATTGAATCCAGCTCAGTGCCCTCTACCCTTACATACACTCCTTCCTTGTTCTGTATCTTTCCCTCCTTCTTTAACTTTTAGTTTTTACAACTTTTACACTTTTAGCCCCATATCTCCCACAAGATGTTTACTAAGCAAATGCATAATGGAGATCTAGCTATTGCCTATTCAGGTTCAATTTGGGATGTAATCCTCAAAACTGCTTTTTGTCCTTATTGTCTGTGTATTGTGTTATGTTGTATGTGTTCCATACTAAGATGCCAAATTACAGATATATCAACGATCACCTTGATCACCAGATACACCAATGATCACCATCATGTTCCAAATGGTTGTGAATGTTTTTGAATGTGTCTCTTCCAAACTGTGATAATTTTTTATGGTAGAAAAATTTTACTAAAAAATAATTGGTCTAATTGGATTGAGCGCTAACCAGTGTGCAGGAGGTGATAAGTGACAGGTAAGATTCTCCAGTAGCCAAAGGAGGACAACTTAAGGCAGGGCTTCACTGCCACTGGGCCCCTGCCTGATAAGGGAGATGTAATCTGTCTGAAGGGAGTGGATGTGATGCTTCTTTTGGGGGGATTGTAAGAAATTACAGGCTGTCTCTAAACAGATTCCACTCCAGAATAGATAATAAGACAAACTTATCACTCATAAAAAGCTGAATTATCATAGAGACATAATGATACATTGTATACATTTACAATGTGATACAGATACATATTTAAATAACATCTGTACAGGCAGCGGTACAGAAAACAACTTTATTTAACAAAGGACAACAGAAGAAAAAAACACTGTAACTAAAACACGCCACCGGGGGGCGCCAAGGGCAGGTAAGAAGTAAGGCAAAAGGAATTCTAACTAAACAATGTAAGAAAACATAAAACTAAATTAGAATAATTATCAACAGAAAACGTTAACACAAATCAGAGAAAACAAACTGGGCTAAATACTAAACTAAGATTGGAACATTAAACATATAACACTGATTAAACTAAAGGCAAACAAGGATAGAAACATTTTAACTTTTAACACTGATTAGACTATTAATCGAACAAGGACTAAACAGAAAACACTAGACAATGAACAAGGCATGACTAAGACAAGCTCCAATGACAAGAGACTTGGACGCGATGGGCTGAGACAACATCAAACAATGAAACAAGCAACGGAACAAGGCTCTCGTAAGTACAAGCAAACTTGACCAAAGTAGACCCAAGAGGAACAACACCCAGACGTAAAAACATCCGAACGTAACAACACCAACCGGCACAAGACAGCGAACACGAGGGCATTAAATACGCAGGGGAAAATGAGAACGACAGGTGCACGACATTAACGAGAAAACAAGGGAACAAGGAGGTGGGGTAATGACGCAAGACCGGAGAGCACATGGCTAATGAATATATGCAAATAGCCATGTGCTTCCACACGTAACGAACACCCAAAGCGTGAGTTTAAACTCCGACTCAAATCGAAACTTAAAGCGGAATGAGTCGGAGTCTAAGCCCCGCGCTCTGACAGGTAACAAAACAGAGTCAGGATCCTGACACTTACGCTTTTACTGCAATCAACGCCAGGCCGACTGAAGCAGGTACCTGATGTGGGCTGAATACGCACAGAACTCTCTCGTGAAATCTGCAACTGGACTAACCCACAAAGTGTGTTCTGGGCTACAAACTGCCACTGTTTCCATGGTCTGGGGAACCCACAGATTTGGGCCTGGTCACAACTTTGCTCCTGGACAGTGGGTGTGGCTCTCAACAGGGGACTTATGCCTTCGGCTGCCATGCTGAAAGCTCAGGCCTAGGTACATGGGTCCACTCAAAATCATTAAACTTGTTACACCTGTTTCGGCTCGTCTAGATTTACCTGCTAATTACTGCGTTTCTCCTACTTTCCATGTTTCCTTGCTCAAGCCAGCTGGTGCACCGGTGAGGGTTCCGGAGGGGGGGCTCCGGGAACAGGCCTCTCCTATCTTGGTCGACGGTGAGGAGGCCTACCGATTGAACCAGTAACTCGACTCCAGACGCCGGGGTGGTAGACTACAATATCTTGTGGATTGGAAGGGGTAAGGTCCAGAGGAACGCTCATGGGTAAATGCAGGTGATATCCTGGACCCGACCCTAACTATATAAAACCCGGACATGTTTGGACTCATTGCGTCTTGTTTTGCCAGTCAAACATTTCAGAGTGTTATTTCCCTGTTGATTCCCTGGTTAGTTTTTGGATTGTATATCGTTTCTTGATTGTTCGCTGCCTGCTCTCTTGTTTTTGCCTGGATTACGTTTATGATTGTTTTTTTGCCTGCCCTGACCTCTGCCTGTTTACCCGTTTGTGATTTTTGCCTGACCCTCATTGCTCTGTTTGCCAGTACATTACATTTACGCATTTGGCAGACGCTTTTATCCAAAGCGATTTACATTACATTATATTATACATTGTTTCTGAGTATGTGCAATCCCTGGGATCAAACCCATGACCTTGCATTGGCATTGTTAATTACATTATTTATCATTATTATGACATCCTTAAAGCCTCATAGAAATGTGGTGACAGCACCACTATTGGTCAAAAATTACATTTTCAAAAATGTATCAAAAATTACAATTATCATTTTATTTGTCATCGTTTTAATTAGGTTTTTTTAACTGCTTTTAATCGTTTAGGGCAGTTTGGTCCTTTAACATGTTCAAAAACTCTTGAAACTTGGCACAAACATTAGAGTGATTAGCCATTAAATCAGGGCAAAGGCTGACACATGGCGGACAGGGGGTCTTGGTAGTGTCCCACAAAAAGATGCATATGTGATACATACAGTGCCTTTCAAAAGTATTCATACCCCTTGAACGTTTTCCAAATTTTGTCACCTTACCATCCAGTGCAATCAATTGCCTTCAGAAGTCACCTAATTAGGTAATAGAGTCCTGTGTGTAATTTAGTCTCTATAAATATACCTGTTCTGTGAAGGCAGTGGTTTGTTAGAGAACACTAGTGAACAAACAGCATCATAAAGACCAAGGGACTCACCAGACAGGTCAGAGATAAAGTTGTGGAGAAGTTTAAAGCAGGGTTAGGTTATAAAAAAATATCCCAAGCTTTAAACATCTCAAGGACCACTGTTTAATCCATCATCCAAAAATGGAACAAGTATGCCACAACTGCAAACCTACCAAGACATGGCTATCCTAAACTGACAGACTGAGCAAGGAGAGCACTGGTCAGAAAAGCAGCCAAGAGGCCCATGGTCACTCTGGAGGAGCTGCAGAAATCCACAGCTCAGGTAGGAGAATCTGTCCACAGGACAACTATAAGTCATGTACTCCACAAATCTGGCCTTTATGGAAGAGTGGCAAGAAGAAAGCCATTGTTAAATGAAGCCATTTGCAGTTTGCCACAAGCCATGTAGGGGATACAGCAAACATGTTAAAGAAGGTGCTTTGTTCAGATGACACCAAATTTGAACTTTTTGGCCTAAATGCAAAGCGTTATGTGTGGTGGAAAAGTAACACTGCTCATCACTCTGAACACACCATCCTTGAACACCCTTAACACACCATCATAATTTGAAATAAAATTTTAAAACAAAATTATGTTTCACAAAAATGTTTATAGACCTACAAGGTATATTATATGTGTATGAGGTGAGGTGTGTCTGTTAACTGATGCTGTATATGCAGATGTTTGTGTGTATCTTTAGTTCAATATATTCTGATTGTGCACTACATTGTGTGGGTTGTTTTATTTGGACCCTGTATCAGAGTGTATTTTAAGTGAGGAACAAATGTTTATCAGATTAGAATAATTACATTTGCTTTCCTTCCTCTAGCCAGTCACAAGATAGCCATTGTGACTCTTCTGGTGGAGAGCTGTTCTGCTCTACAAAAAGTATGGCATCAGTTTAGGAAAATCACACCAATTGGGATGCTGGGCATGGGCATATGAGCTGGGTACTTAAAATGGACACTGCTAACAATCATTTAAAATCTTTGCAATGTTAGCTATCTGTTGAATTGAAACATGCTGCATTTTCAAAAGCCACACTAAAACATAACTGCTATAATCACCAGCTTTAACAGACCATATGTGGTCATATAATCATCAATATTCAACTCAGCACACACATATACGTAAACATACACTCTGCCCTAAGAGTACATTCTAGAATTTTCACTTAGGAAATAGAAAATTGCTTCTGGCATTTAATTTGTCCTGCAGAAAACTTCATAACAATAAGTCTCTAGACCTAACTGAGGAACACTGTGGATGTATTTTAAACCATTATAATGGTGCTCTATTCCTCAAAGTAATGGCTTGTAATAATATCTCCAAGAATATTGTTTGTAGATCATAATAATAAACTATGATTTGATGGAGAATACTTCAAAAAGCAGATATTAAAAATCTGGAAGTTTTGCCCTCCAAGCCATGTAGAGTGACATCTAGTTTGGTGGGCAAGGAATATGCAGCAGTGGGTCAGGCTGTTGCGTTGCTGCGCATTACGGTAGTCTTGCAAGCATACCAGGCTAACCTGTTTAAAAACCTGGACCAAGGTTGGGGGTTGGAACCAGACGTGGTTCAGGATCTTGCCCTCCATGCAACACAGCAGACAGCCCATTCTATTGGCTTTTCTATGGCTGCTTTGGTGGCAACAAAGAGACAACTGTGGCTCAAACTATTTGACATACATGATAGGAATAAGCCTTCCTTTTGGACAACCCAATTGCTCCTCAGGATCCGTTCAGCGGTGCTGTTAGCTCCGGCTTCGACTTATATGTGAGGCTAAGAAGCAATCAGAGACGTTCAAGGAGCTCCTCCTCTGCCCAAGGCCAGGCAGCTGTAGCCTCAGGTGGTCCATCCACCTCTTCTTATTATAAATCTTCTACTTTCTATAGGAGGGTACCTCTCTTTGATTTTCTGGAAGCATGGAAACTTCTAGGGGTGTAAATCAGACATCTCCTCACGATACAATATGATATTGATTCTCTCATCCAGAGATACAATATTTGTACATACCTCAAAAAAGTCCAGCGAGATGATTACGATTCGATTTATTTGGGGGTATTCGGGGGCATTTTTATATATTATGTGCCTAGTTTACACCGCCAGTTACATTTTTATTCTCACAAAACTTACAAACGCAACAAAAATACATCACATGATTATTTAAATAAAGTCTTTTAAAATTGCACTTCCAGTATCCCAATTGGGACACCTACAACAAAAAATACACTTTAGTTTATATTTTTCTAAATACAATAATATTGTATTTAGAGGAGCTCACTCAAGTATTGTGGAGCTAAACCATTCAGGGCCTTGTAAGTAATAAGCAAGATTTTAAAATGTATACTGTGCTTGATAGGCAGCCAGTGTAGAGTTGACAAAACTGGGCTTATATGGTCGTACTTGTTCGTTCTTGTGAGAACTCTGGCCGCTGCATTCTGAACCATCTGG
>JAZGTJ010014674.1:0-13947 GCA_036877575.1 Botia almorhae
AAAGGCATAAAGGCAGTAGAACATCACATGAAGTTTGTTCCAAAATCTACAATTTTGTTTTTGCCAGGATATGTGATGTCATGGATATATGATGTCATGTGACTGAGGTGGAACGCAGATGGAACACCTTTGTGGTCAGAAGATGAAGTAGGAATATTCCACTAAGTTTGGATGCAACACAGCAGAAAGACCCATTCACAACAAAAACGATAACTATAAAGTTAACTATATTAGTATATTAGCATCCACACCAGCAGGCGATAATGTTATGTTTATTCTAAGCGCACATGCTGCACTTTTACAGTCATGAAGATAAATGTTTAATCTTTTGCAAAGAATTCAAAGGAAAAGCAGCTGCTTTTGGGTGCATGAAATCCTTCAAAGAGAAGAAGAGCAGAGAGAAGCCAACACTGTTGAGACCGTCGTGCAGACAAATTTTATTCCGTCTTCCCTATACATCTAATGTTATAAATTCATGAGCCTTCTAAATTCAAATAGATTTTGTTTCATTGTTAATCAATAAACGCTCTAAAAGTCATCCCAACAATATCATTCCTCTGCATCATTATCATTATAGTTGTGGTATTTTTTTGTGGTGTTTTTTTAAGCTTTATAGTTATTATGATTGGTGTGAACTGACCTTAACCCAAATATTGGAGATCATTAATTTGTGTTAGCATTTAATCAAATATGAAAAAGTACATTATCACAAAATAGAAATTAGAAAACATTTAAAAACAAATTAGTCAAAACTGCTGCCATAAATCTTAGCACTAGTCACCTGCTGATTAAATTCATGGTTTAGATAAATGACATAGTCTTTAAAAAGCAATATTGTCCTTATTTAATCCTTACTCACATTAAGCCCCCGTCACCACAGCCTGTGTGGGAGACTTTTACGGTCATCATTCCCGGTGTTCTCAATTCCCACATCACAGACAGTTGTTTCCTCAAGACATAGCAGCTTAGCATAAGCCACCAGGATGAAGGATTTAGCGCTCAAATTTTAGAAGAGTCCTCATTGGCTCTCAAACCAACAGATATAACAGACAGTCGCATGTAACCTGGCTTCTGAAAAGCTGTCAGAAAGTGGCATTTCTTAAATGTCTAGTCTCTTTCTGTGTGACAAAAATACAAACATAATGCTAATATAATGCTAATTCATACCGTAGTGTTGTGAGATGATGGCTGTTTAGTACCGAAGATTAAAAAAGCGTAGGTTTTATTAAAACCATAATGTGGAACCAAACACACACATCGCACAGTGTTATAAATCCTCTTAGACGGAGGAGGGTACAGCTACGTAACTAAATGTCACATTACTTGGTTATGGAGTTTCAAGCCATATTTAGGATAACCTTTATTTAGAAGCCCAAGAAAAACACGGTTAAACATTTTACTTCAGTACAACATGCCAAACTCAAAATTATTATCTGTAAAGATTTGAGTTCTGTAGCTGTTAATAGAATGAATTATGTGATATGCAGATTGATTAATCAAAACAAGACATCTTTAGCCACTTTCTCGATTTTATTTGATAGGAAAATCCCGTATTTAAATTTACGTACAATTTAAATGCCATTATATTAGCATTTTAAATGTTTTTTTTAAACGTGTTAAATTGACAGGCATGGACACTACAGTTGAGATTATCAATTGTGTTAAGGTTGATGGCAATGTGGTTAGCTAGAACAGCTTTGTGGCAGCTGTAACATTGTAAACTAGTAGAAGAAGTTGCTTCAAGTTAGCGAATCAGATTAGTTACTAAAAAGATTTGAAAATCTGTAGGTGGGTGCAGTATGCTTCAGGTGGTTAGCAAATGCATTATGGGTGGTCTGTGGGCGTGTCATCTGAGGCAGAAATTACTCGGTAAGACTGAAAACTGTGACTCTGATAGATTAACAAGAGCATTAAAATGTTCTATGCAGAAATGTACTTGTTTTAAATGTCATTGTGTAATTTTTAGAGGGTCTTTATAAATTCAACCATCAGCTATTATCAGACGGCCTTAGTTCAGGATGAGATACAGCATCCCTGTATAGCAGATGAGAAGAAGCATTTATATACAGAAGCACTGAATTATGCTGCCTGCCTCTAGCAGAGAACTTCATTAGCCTGCTTTCTAATGAGCTTCCTTATTGTGTTGCCTGCACAGTCATTTTTCACAAACAGTATTGTAGACTGATATACTCACTCAAATGTGAATGTTAGCAGACCCCTGTATTGCCATAAAGTTTTAGTGTTCAAATGATTGTAAATTACAAAAATATTGAGCATGACACAGCATATGTTGTATATGTACGTTAAATCACACTGTGAGTTTTCTAATATCCCTTCTGAGGGAGATGTGAGGGTAAATAACCAGTAATGCCAGAGTATTCATTTTGGGATGAACTGTTCATTTAAACAGGGCAGCTAAGATAGAAACTTAATGGGGGTGGGGGGGTGGATTGGGGGGGTGCCAATTACTAAACGTGACATTTAGAAAATCTATTCAGATTCATTACATTTTCCATGGTGGTCTGGTAGTTAAATTGAAAGTGCCTAAGCAAAATGTATTTGTTTAGTGTCATTTATTTTAATGTAATTGGTAATGTATTTGTTTCACAATTTTGAATATTTTTTGTTTGTTTAATTAACAACTGTAACTGAGAGACATGTAATGAAGAACTTTTATTTTATATGTGTGTGTGTGTGTTTGTGTGTGTGTCTGTTGTAGTAAAAGTCCAGAAGAGTGACCACCCTCACTGCTGGGACCCCTGTGTGAACTACTGCCACTCTCAACATCCTGCTAACTGTAAAACAGGAACGTGGACCTCGGGCTCCAGTAACCAATCCAGCTCTCAGGATTACTGTAAATGTAACTACCTATCTTATACATTATCATTATTAAGATGATTTAATAAAATCTGAGTTTTACCTAAATCAGCACTGTTGTGTTTGTATTGTGAATATAAAATGCTAATGAGTCTGGGAAAACCCAGACGTGTACTGTACTTCCCAGCTGTTAGCTGTCACCCTCAAATGCAATGTAATGTATTAAACCAAAGCTAATGTAACCAAAGCTTTGGGAGTGGAACAGATCAGAAGGGAACAGTAGAATTGACCATAACCTGCAGTAAACTCCTCAGCCACTTGCACAAAAGCCTCCTGTTTCTCCTAACCTTTGATTTTTAATGTGGTTACACTGTCTCTCCCTCTTCTTCATAGCTTTAGTCTGCACCAGTTTCTCTCCTGGCTCCACCACCACATCGGGTATGACCAGCCAGGGCTCCAGCACGCTGCCCAGAGCCGCCCCTCCAATGAGTCCCCGGAACTCCATGCTGAAGAGAAGACAAAGGAAGAAAGAGCACAAGAGCTCCTGTAGGTGATTTTGGTTTGCCTTTTTTGATACCAAACCTACAAACAATAAATTACTTTTTCGTAATTTTCCTAATTGTTTTGACTACATTTTTAATTAGATTGACCCATTTTTATCAATATGTTTTAGTATTTATAAAAATGTTAACAATAAACAATATTTTTTTGCTTTGTCTGCCATCTTGGGTGTATTTTTTTCACCAAGATCATTTTAGTGCATTGTGGGATTGTAGGATAAGGTTGCTGCTTACCAATCAGGCTGATCTCCCTTCATACTGACAGTGCATGCAACACTTTAAAATTCTGCCTCAGTAGGCAGCTCACAAGGTTTTGGAACAGAGCTTAAACCTTTACTTATATTTAAAATCAATTGTGAAAAATCACATAGTATTCTAATAATGATACACCTGAAATTATATGTCTGTGTTCAGCTGTGTCTTTAGCTTTAAGTTCTGTGGGCCCTGGTGGTCAGATAGTCCACACAGAGTCCAGTGAGATAACTCTGAGAGGAGACCCTCTAAATGGGTTTGGGGTTCAGCTACAAGGTGGGATATTTGCCACAGAGACCCTGTCTGCCCCTCCTCTCATCCGCTTCATAGAGCCAGACAGCTCAGCAGAAAGGTAGGTGTCACTTGGGAATAAACCAGACACACAGATGCTGGTCATTTTGAACATGTGTCCAGATGAGCACATCTCTTATATGGCATGTGCATTATCTACAGCTCTGATAGTACAAATGTGATGGGTTCATAAGATTCCTTTTGCATAAAGCATCTACCAAGTGAATAATTGTAAAATATTTTGGCCCTCCCAAAAGTTAGTTGACAGAAATCGAAAATGCATCCAATCTTCTAAAGAAGACACTGTAAGTGACAGGTTGTGTACACTGATCCAGAGAGAAGCATTTGGTATTTTTTAAGGTGGGTTTGAGTTAGTTTTTACCTCTAAATCTGGGTCAAGACACGACAGGATTCAACCTTGTGTCTTATCAGCAAAATATAAGATTAAGACTACACCTTTGAACATATTTAGAGATTGGAATATATTACTTTTGTGATTGTAAAGGTAGGGTGCTATTGGCCTTGTTCCAAATGTGTAGATCATTCCAATTTAGACACTTACAAGGTTCCATTCAGTTAGTTTGCAGCCATAGAAAGTAGCTGTCTGGGTGGGCAGTAGACAGCAAGGCACCACATTAGGTTTTGAAACAGAGCCAATCAGTCCAAAACAAAGATTTTGTTTAAAGGTTTTATTTTTGTTGTATCCTTTAAAATCACAAAAATATATTTTGGAAAAGATCTTCCAAATTAAGTGGGTAGTCCACCCAAAAATAAAAAATAATCATTTCCTTAACCTCATGTCATTCCAAACCTGCACAATGACTTTGCTTCTAAGGAACACAAAAGAAGATATTGTGAAGCATGGTGGTAACCAAACAACAGTTGCACCCAATGACTGACATTGTATTGACACAAAACCACTGAGACATTTCTCAAAATATCTTCTTCTGTGTTCCACAGAAGACACTATATCAGTCTTAAACAGTATGCAGAACAGTGCATTTGAAGTCCTACCTGCTTTTGTAGCATAGCCCATGAATCAGTTCCAATGTAAGATTGTTGTACCATGAAAGGGGTGATGTAATGTGTGTTGAGCTGTTTTTGCACTGTGGCATTGTGTGACATTTACAGTGTTTGGGCTGGAGGTGATTGTGCATGAGGTCACTTCTGTTCTGCACACGTATTCACTAAGAGCTGCCCAGACAGGAAGAGGTTGTGTGATCTGTATGTTGTGTGTGATGTCATCTTTGATGTAAAGCCACTAACCACATTCATTTTGGTTTAACATGCCAGTTCTGTCTTAAAAGTGCTTACTGATGCAGTTTATTGTACCACACACACAACATTGCTTCTAAGCAAAATGGTATAAACTTGCCCAACTTGAGTTTTGGGGGTTTCTAGCCAATCAGGTCAGAGCTTGTTGTTTTAGCAAGTTCTGATATTTTTGTATGGTCCATGAAGGGCCTGTAGGTGGTATGTGAAGACTTTTGATACAGACAATAGATTCTTACTACTAGACCTTAAAGCACAAAGGAGAACTTTGTTAAAATTCCTAGCAATATTTCTTACTTTGACCTCATTTTGACCTGCAGATGTGGGCTGCTACAGGTTGGTGACAGAGTTTTATCCATTAACGGAATCCCTACAGAAGATGGAACGCTGGAAGAGGCCAATCAGCTCCTTCGAGATGCTGCTCTGGCCAATAAGGTTACACTACAGATTGAGTTTGATGTAGCAGGTTAGTAAGGCCACGTTTTCAACACTTCTTAAAACATGAATTTGTAACATTCTACTCAGATTTGCAACCATTACAAATACTTAGTTGAATTTGTATTTAATGTATTAATGTACTATTTGTATTTTAACTTCTTGTTAATGCAGAATCAGTTGTGCCTAGCAGTGGAACTTTCCATGTTAAACTGCAAAAGAAACGTGGAGTAGAACTGGGCATCACTATCAGCGGTGAGACCTTGTTCACATTAATGTCTATAATGTGAACAAACTCGGTTTCTGCCTATTACTGCCTATTAGCATCTTGCTAATTGCTAATTAGCAACATTTTTGACTGTACAATGAAAGCTACTGTGAAAATGTTGCAATTTAAATACAGCTATTCAGTTGCAACAAAAATTTGAATTGCACATTTATCAAGCATATATAAATGACATGTGATTAATGGGACACATTTACATTTGTGGAATGACTGTAATTTATGTTGTGGAACAAAATTGGAAAATCTCTAGGTTCTCTAGGTTATGTAAATCACAAACTCAACAAAATATATCTTTTTCTTTCATGAGTTTGATGAGTTTTTTGTTTGTATTACAGAAGGTTACAGGGAATTTATCCATTTTATTATAAAACTATATATACAAAGCTTGGCCTGCTTTCGAATCATCTAACAATGTCAACAAAATAATTTTAGGCTTTTTTTATTAGCAACTGAAAGCATGATGGCGAAATCTTCTGTAAGTCTCATCTACAGTAGTACAGCATCTTCACCACCCACTTCATGATTGTTTTCCAGATGCATCTGTTTCAAGACAACATCTGACCATATCAGTCAATCACTCTCATTATCTTTTTTGAGATTTTTAGGATGCCTTTCAAACTCCCCATCCCACCCTTGACCTAGTTACAGTTCTCCATTTCAAACTTGCCAACATGTTATCGAACGTTACTCTCTATCTGTAAACACTTGTGATATCTGCTTTGTTTGTTATATGCTCTGTCACATCTGTGTATCAGTTTTCCTCATGAAACCCGTTCCAATCCAGACCACCCGATGTGACACACCTTGTTTACTTATAAGAACTTCTGCCCATCTGGCTTCTGTCCTCCTGACGTTCCTCTGATAAACACTACGCCATCAGGGGCCATTAAACTTATACTTGTGTGTGACTCAGTCTAAAATGTACTTGTGTTTGTTCCACATGCACAAAAAATGCCTTCAGTCAAAGGACTCTTGTAGTGTCTTAGTACAGACTGCTAAGCATATATTATTATATCATATATCATATCACCTGTAGTGATCTTTAGGAAAAACCTCTGACTCCACTAAATGCTGATCGGTTTTACACTTGGGATCAAATTCCTGTCTTAAAATGTATTATTCCATCTGTGCAGGAATATTCTCTCTGAACATCTGCCTCACATGTACAGTGCCTTGCAAAAGTATTCTTGCCCCTTGAACTTTTCAGATTATTTTTTGCTTAAAAGTTTGAAAACCGTGTATCATTTTCGTTCCACTTCACAATTATGTGCTACTTTGTGTTGGTCTATTACATAAAATCTCAATAAAACATTTAAGTTTGTGGTTGTAATGTGACAAAATGAGGAAAAGTTCAGGGGGTATGAATACTTTTGCAAGGCACTGTATTCTGGATTCAGAGTTCAGAGTTTTCATTTTCGCTTTAAAATTTTTTGCATGTGTGTGAGGCATACTGAAATTGTTTTGCTGTTGTCGTGTATCCTGTTCTTTCAACAGCCAGTAAGAAACCAGGAGAGCCCCTTATCATCTCCGACATTAAAAAAGGCAGCATGGCCCACAGGTAATACAAACATGTGCATATTAGTCATGCAACTATAACACACAGTGCATCAAACACACTGTAAAATACCACCATGAACACACCAACACCACCTTGTTAAATGTGTTTCTCTCCTATGAAACACATTTGTGTCAGTAGAGGTTGTCAGACTGCTAATATTCATTGACAGGGAATGGCATACATTTATTTAAAGGTATGGTTTACCCAAACATTGACACACTCTTGTGATTCAAAGCTACATCTTTCTTTTCCTGTGGCAAAGATTTAGGAAAAGTGTCTTGGCATCTTTTCACCATGAAATAAAAGTGGATGGGGAACCCCTAAAGTGAACTCCTAAAGTGACAAAAAATATAATCTATATGACCTATAGCCATACAGTACCTCCATGTGAGGAGCAGATCCAAATGTAAGTCATTATTCTTTAAAAATGCTCCCATCCGCTGTACACCTCAAATCTCATATGCATTTATTTAAATGAAATGCATCCAGCCGCATCCTGTGAAGTTTGGCTGATGCCCGTCATATGTGTATGTACAATGAGACTAAAATTAAGGCAGAATTAAAATTTTTGGGTGAAATACTCCTTTAAAAGGGTTTTATAAAGGTATGAAATTAATAGATTTTAATTAAGATTACATAAATGTTTCTGTTTTGATCCAGTGAAAATGCGTCATAACTCTGCACTGCAGGAAAATATAACGTGCTTTGCAGTCACAGTCTGGGTTTGTGTTTGTTTGTGAGACTGAAGCCCGTTTCATGGTTTCTTCCTGTAGAACAGGAACTCTGGAGCCTGGAGACAAGCTGCTAGCCATAGATAACATTCGTCTGGAGAACTGCTCTATGGAGGATGCTGTCCAGATCCTGCAGCAGAGCGAGGACCTGGTCAAACTCAAGATACGTAAGGATGAAGACAACTCAGGTGTGTGTTCATGTAGAGCACCAGCACATTCCCAGTCTCATTAGCATTTGTTTATATATTTCCTGTACTATAGCTTTAAATATTATTATTCTCAATGGTGATTCTTATTAAATTTATGTAATCAATGAGAAAGGTTGAAAGACGACCTCACTAAGGAAGTAATTGATCATTATTTTTCTCATTAATATAAAGAAAATAAAAAAAATTTAGATTTGTGTAATGCGTTCTTATAAGATTTCACATCTCATTTCCCTTATGCAAAACACAGGGTCTGCAATATTTCAATAACAAATTCATTTGTTTAGCTTATTTTGGGGTTATGATTCGAACGTCTGTATGTAATTCCACGTCTGACCATCAGATGTCAGTATACAACTATTAACAAATGCAAATTATACGGCTATAATAAGCACATTACCTGTTAAAAGTTTGGGCACACATACCCTTTTCTGTACCACCTTTTTCTTTTACTATTTTTCAAAATATAAAGTAGTAATAGTGAAGTCATCAAATGAAATGCATATAGCACATATGTTAATTGTTAATTATGTAGTAACTGGCCACTTTTAACTGCTAAAATGTTAGCTTAGTCATGTAGGCACAATTTATTGAAAAAGTAATTTCAAGCATGTAAATATAAACATTTAGCTCAAAAGGTTTGTAAGACAGAATCAGTCAAGTGTATCCAGACTTTGCCTAGTAATGTATTTTTGTCCACTAAAAATATCATCTCAAATTACACATCTATTCTGTATTATTTTGTTGACATAACAGAGATACTGTTTCAACAGTCAACATCTCTGCTTTAAGGCATTTGCTATGCTGTTTGTAAAGCTCAGCCTTTGTATTGAGGAGCAACACATATGTGGTTAAAATAACCGATGACTCAGTGCTTGTGTCTTATCATTCCTTTGAAATGAAAATACCGAGTCGATCGGCAGACGGGTCTCCGTGGTGACCTATTTCCATCTCCGAGACCAAATAAAGAGGAAATTACAATGCCTCATGTGTTTGTATTGTTGAATTATTCATTGAATATCAATAGTTTGTTGATTTGAATGAACATTTAAGTTATCTGTTCTATTTAAAGTGATAGAATTTTGAAGATGATGTAGCAAAGTGGGGATTCTGGAGTGTGTTAGTTAGTTGCTAGTGCATTGCTATGTAGTTGTTCTGGGTGGTGTTAAGCATGTTAAGCAGGTTGCTAGGGCGTTGCTCAGTGGTTGCCAGGATGTTCTGTATAGTTACTTTATGATATGAAAGTCTTTTTGATATTCCAGTCTTTAGATATGGCTTTGATCCCTCTTTCACACTTTTAATATCTAAATGATAAAAAAATGATAAATCCAACAAATAATCAGTTTTAGCAATAGCACTATTGCTGAGTGCTACGTGAAGCCCTCAGCTCTTCACCCTGTCTCAATCAACCAAGAAAATTTACTTCACTTACCCAGCATACTCTGTCATTAAACCTGATAAGTGCTTAACAAAACTTTGAGGGAAGGATGTTAATTTAATCTCACCAATAAACACATAAGCACATGACAGTGGATGCAGCTTCACACAAATATTTATTGGTACCATTGGTGTCATTGTAAAAAACCCAAGTGTCTGATAACTGGATGGTTACTGTAGTTTATCATGGCCTCCACCAGGAAGGGACAGCCCACCTTACGTAAATACAAAACCAACACAAAAACAACTATTTTTAGACTGCTGATAGGACTTGAGTCTTTCATTTTTATGATTTTATCATTTGACATATTTGTCAAAATGCTGATCATGTATTAAAGGCTAAACACATGAAAGTTTGGATATGACTTTAGCTCATTCATTATGACTAACTCTTGGATTTCTGACTCGGGTGATTTTTAACAGCTGTTACAAGGGGACTGAGAAATAAATGATTGGCACTTTTTACTAACTGGATACACTTTGGCATTTCGTATGATAAACTATCCAGCATAAAATTATGTTAACATGAAATGCAGCCACAATACTTTTAAACTAATATATCTGTATAGTAATCCTATAGTAACCACATTTTATCTCATGTAAAAAAGCTTATTTTACATTTCTATTTATTTTGATATATTTTTTAATATTTGTAATACACAATTATTAAACACATATCATAACCCCATGAGAAAGTAAAAGTGTTCATATAATGTTTAGTTTGGCTTCATGAGGTTGATGATTAACATTTTTCGAAGGTTAAGCCTTTCTATACATGAAGTGCCAATCAATTAATTTTGCTTTCATTTTCTCTGTACTCTAGATGAGCAGGAGTCATCGGGCTCCATCATCTACACAGTGGAGCTCAAACGGTATGGTGGCCCACTGGGCATCACCATCTCGGGCACGGAGGAGCCCTTCGACCCCATCATCATCTCAGGCCTGACCAAGAGGGGTCTTGCTGAGAGGTGAGCTCACCAGGTCAGACAGATCCATTCCCAAACCTTCCCACAGAGTGAGTGTAAACCTACGGCTGCCCTGCAGCCAGCAAAGCATCCTAACCATGACTGCTGTAAATTGTGGACATCTGTCTTACCGAGACATTTCTACCAGCTTTAACCCTAAAAATGATTTTTGCTACTGTTAATTTTGAATGATAAATTTAACTAGTTAGAGTGTGTTTATCTTCTGGCAGGACTGGAGCCATTCATGTTGGAGATCGAATTTTGGCCATCAACAACGTGAGCCTCAAGGGCAAACCACTCAGTGAAGCCATACATCTGCTGCAGATGGCCGGAGAAACGGTCACCCTCAAAATCAAGAAACAGACTGACAGTGAGTCATGAACAGAGAACACAATCAGATCTGTCTTATAGTTTGCTTACAATGTGTCAAAGTTGGTCTGATTTGCATGTACATTTGTTCACACTTGGAAGGAAATATCAGATTAAATACCAAATCTGTATTCACACATTTAAAGCGATTGTATTTAAGTGGCTAATTAGTGACTTAACTTGATGTTGGAATGAAAACACTGGCTGTCATTTCCCTGCAGCAGCAGATGATAAGAAAGATAACGACCTTGATGACGATCTCAGCGATAATGAGGACGAGATGACAGACTCTCAGAAGACCAATAAACTGTCTGAGATGAACTCCACCACCATCCCCAGCGTAGACTCAGCGATGGAATCGTGGGATGGATCGGGAATCGATGCTGGTTATAGCAGCCAAGGTGGGCTTGACTCGATTTTAGTCAGTATTCACAAATTTAAAACTGTAAAGTCAAGGTATTTGTGTCTTAGAAATAGATGTTTAAAGCCTCTGGCATAAAACTTGTAAAGATAAACTTTAAGGTCACTAAGTTACTATACTAGTTGCTAGTAGATGTTCCTACTGCATTCAGATGTATTGGGCTGCAGGTCACGTGACCTTGACTGTTTACACTCCAATTGGTTGTCGCTGTGTCAGTTATGTCATTGCGCGTTTGACTGAAGTCTGTGATGTTAGGCTATTTACACTCCTAATTATAAGTGTTTACACTTAATATGACCAAACCCCATCCACCTCCAAACTCTCCAAAGGTGCCTACATCCATCAGGGGGCTGGTATAGCGTTACACCCTCATGAGTGGCGTAGTACCAAACAGAGGAACAGCACCCCACCTCCCACTCGCCGCAAAAACTACCCCTTTAGTGATGGGGGCTTTAGCGAAGATGACTGGGATAAAGCTGCTGGGTAAGATATGAACCCACAGTTAACTTTGTCATTGAATGTACAATGGTTAAAATTTTAATTTAGCTTCGAATTAAAATTACCCATAGTTTACCCAAAAATGAAAGTTTTGTCATCATTTACTCACTCTCATGGTTTTTAAACTTATTTAGTTTTCATAATTAATTTCCTAATTAATAAATAAATTGGACTGAGGGACAGTCCAAAATGTAAGTCATTTTTTAATTAAAAAAGTTTGTGTTGTAATTAATGAACGTCATTTCGAGGTCCTTTTTTGTCATTTTGGAACATGAAAGCCTCAGGTCCAATTTACTCCAGGATATTCCAAAAATATTCTGCAAAAAATTACAAAAAAATATTATAAAAAAACTTTATCTTAAAATAATCTTTGGTTTAGACAATTGTGAGGTTGAGTGAATTATGACAGAATAATTGTTTTCTTGGGGGAACTAATCTTTTAAATTCCAGAGTTTCAGACCTTCTTTCCTAAGACTTTAACTGCCCAGCCTTGAGGGCCTTCTTAACATGCCAAGGCTGGTGCCAGAGTGCCGGATATTGGTGCCAGCGTAAGTGCCTTTGGCTTTACTCGTTCTAATCTCTGCTTTTGCCACAGATACACCAGCCAGGCGCATACCGATGGTCTCCTGCTGGAGCAAGAGGACAGTTTTTGGTGCCAGGCCCTGGAAGACCTGGAAACATGTGGGCAGTCCGAGTTACTGCGGGAGATTGAGGTAAACAACTGAAAAATGAGCTTGCTGCTCACAAATGTTTATTCATCTTAGCAAATATATATTCGCAAAAGAATGCAGCTGTTTTTTTTTAAATACGAAGCTGATAGTACAAACTAACATTTTGATTGTATTCATGTCAGTTACAAAAGCATATCAGTTTGGCAGTCTGCTGTATCCTCACAACCACCATCAGAAATGACCTAACAGATGGGGAATTGCATTATGTAAATTGTTTATAAGTGTGTTTGTGTATTGTACTTATATGCGTTATTCTTTTAGCCAATTAGATGTTGATTTAACAATTCTTAGTGAATACCATTTAAAACAGCAACCGCTGTATGTTAAGTACTACATGCTAAAACAGAAGTGTGCAGTTCCCACAATGCAAAGCGCTATCCCCTGGCTATGCATGCTTGTCTAATTTCATGCCTGCTTGCTCAAAACAATGAGCCTGCACTTATATAACCAGATGAGAGGATTTTTGATATTATGAGAAGTGTTTTATCACATTTTTTATTTCAGTGTCTACTGAGGTCAGCAATAAATGGTGTGTTCATAATATTAATGCATATCTCATTCAAATGAGTTTTCCAGAAGGTTTGTTACGTAATAGTTGTATTTGTAATTGTTTACATATAACTTTACATATTTTTTTTCAAGTATTAATTTCTTATTTCCTTTTGTGTTCCACTGAAGAAATAAAAACATACAATTTCTGGATAAGTGATTTATTTACAGGATATGCACAGCATATACTGTTATGTACTCAGTTACCTACTGTATAAAAATCTCAAGTTACGTCATAACGGCAAAACAGGTGACAGCTTTCCAACTAATACGCAATATCTTTTAGACCGACTGCCATTTAAGTATTTTAAAATATCACAAGTATGGATCTGTGCTGACCCCTGTGCGTCATGATTTGAATTCCATTGAATTATAGCTTCAAAGAGCCAAAAATGCCTCCAGTGAACTTGCAATTAACACCAAGAACACACAGTGGAAATTTCCAGATCTTTGGAACCAAACCAGACTGGAGCTCATTAAAGGAGAATGTGCTTCATAGCCTCTGGTTAATAGAGTTTTATTGGATGATATGATTGCTTAATGAATACCCAATCAGACCTTATACAAAA